>LZPO01067804.1:0-19741 GCA_001675575.1 Neotoma lepida
TAACTACAAAAGACAAATACCACATGTTCTCTGATTTCTGAATCCTCATTCCAAATCTTTAGAAATGAGTATAATAATCACTACAAAAACAAGGAGAATAAAATGGGACTGTGGGGGAAATGTGGGAGGAGTTCTAGAGAAGGGGACACAAGTGCTGTGTTATGAGAATTGAGAAAATCAGGATGGGATATGACCAGGAAGCAGAAAGGAAGGTCAATGCACAGCAAAATGGAGGGAAGAGAGAAAAACAACACTAAGGGTGTTTGAAAAGGCCACTTGAAAACACATTGATTTATGTTTAATTAAAAACATCATGTGTATTCTGTATATTACATGTTTGTGTGCATGTGTATATATGTATGTGTATAGTTAATATGAAATTATGCCACTTGTAGTGATAATACTCTTCACGAGAATGGTAAACAATAGAACAAAAACCCCAGTGCCAGGCATAGGAAACCTTCTTTTGAGACGTTGGTGAGGGGAGTCCAAGATAGTTAAGGCTTAAGATTTAAGGACTTAAGGCTTATGCAAGAGGAAGGAATTCATGCCTGTTACTTTAAACCTAACCAACTCCCTGTGGCTGGTGAGATCTTGGACCCTAGAGTGCAACCTACTGCTTCCATATTCCTAAAACAGTAGAATTGCTAACTTCAATCTAAATATTTGTCTTTGTGCTCACAGATATTTTTACCTCTCAATCCTCATGCAAGAAGCTTTATACAGCGTATGGATTGCTTCAGAAACTCACGACTGGCCAAAATGTAGAGAATGACTGGCTGTGGGGCACCTAGTCCCAAATATTAGGTTTACAACCAACTTCTGTGCCTAAGGTTCAGGGGACATCATGGAGAAAGACGTAAGAAACAGAGGACCAGGAAGTCTGCTTCATGATGTCTCCTACATACAACAGGAAAGCAGAACCCACAGAACTCAACAATACAGTCACATAAACAAGACCTGCACAATGACAACAGCAGTTGACATGCCAACGTGGATGAGGGAAATCTCACAGGTCCTTCTTCTAGATGAAGAGCTATGGGTGAGACCCTCAATAGGTTATCTGATCACAAGCAGTCAGCCAGAATATGTTCATATGAGCAACATTAAATGGATTCAGTGGTGTGTGTGTCTGTGTGTGTGTGTGTGTGTGTGTATGTGTGTGTAATAGTTAAAGAAGAAGTCATGAATTTGGAAGAAGTTGGGGACATGGCAAGAGCTGGTTTAAGGAGAGATCAGAGTGGAAATGATGTAAATACAGACAGACAATATTCATGCACGAAATTCTGAAAAATATTTTTTGAATTATATATATATATCTCGTGTTATGAATAGGACTTTGGATTGTAGCANAAAGGAAAAGGGGAATCATCAAAAAGGAAATCATACTGTTATATAGTATGATTTCATCTTCCCAGGCTTAGCAATAAGTTATCAAATCCTCAAAATGAAAATTTCTTAGCCTCAGATCTAGCAGCAGAGTGTTTGGCACATAGCTGATACTTGCTCATTTCTAATCTTCTTTTAAATTAATATATACAGTTTTAGATATTATTGTGTCATTTTAGAAGAAAATGTTTTAGTAGATTATTCTATCTCTCTTGTCTCCCTGACCAATGCTGACCCTAACTTCCCCTAGTAAACTCTCTCCCCAGTCTTTTTTCATCTTACACATCTCCTGCGTGTTTGTTTGCCTACCTTCCCCTTTTTCCCTTTCTCACTACCCATCTATACCTGCTCTTGGTCTCTTCTCTAGCTCCTAAGTTTTATAGACATTCCATGAATGTGTATGTATATGTATATGTATATTTAGGTACACACGCACACACAGAGAGAGGTAGAAACCACATATGAGAGACAACATTTTGTTTTCATTTTTGCCTATTTGTGTTTGTGTATAAGTAACACATTTTCATTATCCCTTCATTTGTTGATGAGCGGCTTGGTCCTATTGACAACGGCAAGAACACTTGTTCATTTTAAGCCATTTTTCTAAATTACATAATTTTCTCTAGTGTTGTTCCCTATTTCACAATATTGCATACTGATTCCCATAGAAAGAATCAGCATGAAGTAGAATTGTTTTAAGGGATGAGCTGAATCTTTCTTGAACATGAATAATAAAAATGCTTATCAGAGATCGGGCATGGTGATATACTCAGAATGTTGATGTAAGTATGTTTTGTATTCCCTGACTCTAAATAAAGGAGTAAATAAATAAATATTCAGCAAGAAATAAAATATTTTATCTGTATTCAAGCCTTGAAATTCACTTGGTTATTGATATGAGTTGGTTTTTCAGTCCACTGGAAATGAATCCACTGGAAAAGGAAACTCCAATGGTGTTTCTCTCCAAATTAACTTGTTCAAAGGCCAAGCAACAGATTTCCTTCCCCTCTTCTACCCTGACAGCTTACTCTTTGCATTTCATCTTTGCACATATTTGAGGAGAAAGGTATCTTTCAGTGTGATTCCTAATGTCTTTATTAAGATTCAAAGGGTTTTTCCTCCTGAGAAATCCAGTCACATTTGCTAATTTTGACTTAAAGCTAATGTTTGATACTCCACTCATGAGTCTCACTTAACACACTTAATGAACCTTGGTTCTCAGTACCCTGTATGTGGTAAGAAAATGTTATTTCCAGCTACTCAGTGAGGGAAACATCACAGTAAGTGCTTGGATCCCAGTAAGCAGCAGAATGAATGGCATTAGAATATCCTAGGATCTGTGACCATCATAGTTGCAATTTCAGTGCTCATGTGTTCAAGCAGGAACTATGCTATAGCTACCATGTATGCTTCTAGATATAAGAGATCAGTATATTATAATTATAAAGTTCAAAAAAAACCATACCAAAGAACCAACATGTGCTGAAATCTTAGATATCCAAACATTAAAGGAGCATTTGTATTTATGAATTAGCTAATGAGTGATCAAGAAAAAGGCATTTTCAGTACATTTAATAGGAAAGNACCTATTTTCACCAGATTGAGGTAAGAACCAAAGTCAAAAGGAGTGAGCAGTTTTGATTTCTCTGATAAGAATTGCAGAAGCAAGAGGAGACAAGGCTTCTCTTACAAAGAATGGAATGGTAGGAAGGTGGGCTTAACACCCATTTGTAATGGAGAGTCTAGTTTTTGACCATGTAGAAAGGACAGGAAATGAGGAGGGAGATAAGAGCAAAGGTTGAAATATAGAAATTGAATTCCATGCAGGAAAGGCTTGGAACTCCTCATCAGACTTGGCTACTAATATCACATGTCACTATGAAGTTAACTGAGTCTCACAGGAAATATAAGACAAAACCAAACATTTTGACCCGTGACAACCCTCCTTTAGCCCTGAATGGAATCCTATCCACATTTTCAAGGAATTTAAAACCGTGATATTTTATGAGCAGTTGGTATAGATTGCTGTACACTGTTTCATTTTCTGCACACTCCCCTTATATAGCCATGAGCATTTGAACAATCTAAGTGGAGTAAATTTAGGAATATATATAATATATATATATATCCTCAATTTACATATTTATATATTATAATATATTTTTAGTGATATATATCATATGATTTTAGTCAGTCAATAAGTAGTTGACTATCATTTATGAGTAGAAATAGTCCACCATCCACCTGTCTATATACCTGGACTCACGGCATCCAAACACAGACTCAAATAGGCTAGTGGTAGGAAGCCATTTGTATGTTGGCTACAAAATCTGGGACATGTTCGAAGTCAAAAGCCAATATTTGGAAAATATTCTTCAAATTATACTTTTATATATGAAAAAACACTTTTAAAAGGTCTCTAAATTTGATAACATTTTCAAATTTTCTATGACTTTATCAGAGTTGTAAAGCTAGGTGATTCCTTCTAAAAGTAGCAATCATTACAAAATCTTATTTCATCATAACCAGTTCAGTTATCTGTGCTTCTATAGAAAATCATATCTAGAATTTTTAAGACCATTTGTAATAAAAAACATCTAGGATGAAAAGAGGCTAAGAGGTATCTGACAGTTAATGGAAATTATGCTGCTTTCTTGAAATAGCTAGTGGCTGTGCTATTTGTTACATTTAAAATATATGATGTATTGTAGTTCCTTCGACTTTATGAACATCTTTTTTCACACTGAATCTGTGCTAGTGATTCTGTAGCTTGTATATCNAAACAGGCTCTCTGGATATTGTATATTAGATCCCACAGAACTTGGGATATGGAATGCTAACCTGTAGGTATAATATGTCCATTGCTGTCATGAACTCTCAGCACCTATGATACCCAACAAGAGACTTGCACATGATGGAGTTCATTAACATTTTCTCNTGTGAGAGGAAATGATCCCCCATTCCCCACTAGAGAATATACAGACAGCAGTTGGGGTGGGGAGGCCATGAGAACCTACTATCCCATGATGATATGTAAGTAATTAATGATTTGGGGAACAGACTTCTCTTCTTTGGTTTCNCCTCCCATAAGTTCTCCACACTCCTGTAATTAGCCTCTCATCCATGCTTCTACAAGTAGNGCCAACTAAAATTACTGGTTCAGTAAATTAGAATTGGGTGAAATGGTTTCTTTTGTCTGCTGTCTAAACCATATCTAGGGTGAACAGATTTTGCCCTACCAGGAAAGGTTCACCAAAGCCAAGGCTAATGTAGTATGCAGGTGAGTTTCTAGAAAGATTTAGTAGACTTCAAATTTGAGAAATGAAGTGATGAAAGACAGGGAACTTGTATTCTCCATATAGGAAATTCAAACCTAACTTGGTGAATGTCCACACTCAGAATGTGCGATCTGGGAAGGAAGACCTTGTGTGTTGCAGTGAGGGCAGGGGAAGTTAATATTTAGAGATCATAATAGCATCTAGGTATGTTCAGTCATACAATAGTATGTGACTCAAGTTTTTGGCATTTACTCTCTTACTACATGGCAAGTAACTATTCCAAACATTTTATATACTTTAACTCATTCAATCCTCTAACAACTCTATAAATACTAGCAGCATTGCCTNCATTACTGAAGTGGAACTTTGGCAGACATTTAATTAGCTAATAGAACCATGATGTGTAAGCTTATCCCCAGCTGATGGTATGCCTGTGCCTCATGGCATCATTAATACATCCATTTCCTGTTGACTACATGATATTTGACCACGTAGATAATGTCTTCAAAATCTAATACTTTCAGTGGAAGCTGAAATTTCAAGCTTCGCTAAAAGCCATGCCCTTTTCTTCTGTGTCAAACCACCAGTCATTAAGGCTGGTTACTGTCTTGGTCTTAGAAAAACCCCCCTATAGAGAAATGGAAGCTACCATGTGACAGTTTCGTAAAATGCATAAACAGCCCTTTTCTTGTCTATTATCCAGTCCTTGACTTCAGCTGTAGATAAGCAGAGAATCCCAAGAGGCTTGGCTTCTGCCCAGCAATGGTATGCTCTTGGCAAGTTACTGAAAACAGGACTCTCAAAAGGCACACTGGAGAGAGAAACGCTGGAGCAAGTAGTCACTGCAGGTTACAGCTTCATGCTCCCGTGCTTTCCAAAATATTGTAATGCTTCAGCTGTCAGAAAAAAAAGAAAGAAAAAGTTCTTGCCTCCTTTCTTCTCAAAATCAAGTTGTTTTTTGTTGCTGTTTGACACGGCCCCTACCATTATGCTTGTCTCGTGAATCACTTTGTAAATCATTGAGTGTATGTGACACGACCGAAAGTGGAAAGTCACTCCCAGTTCATCAAGCGTGATTGCATCACATAAGACAGGTAGCTACAGAAAATGGGAGAAAGATCTGAAAATCTCTTCAGTACTCTCACTGAGAGTTTTGCTCTCTATGTTTCACTTACCTACAATTAAGCACAATGAAAAGATTAAAGGGAGCTGGGCAGTGGTGGCGCACGCCTTTAATCCCAGCACTCGGGAGGCAGAGGCAGGCNGATCTCTGTGAGTTCAAGGCCAGCCTGGGCTACCAAGTGAGTTCCAGGAAAGGCGCCAAAGCTACACAGAGTAAACCCTGTCTCAAAAAATTAAAAAAAAAAAAAAAGAAAAGATTAAAGGGAAAACCCCGGAAATAAATAGCTCATGAGTTCTAAATAGCACATCACCCTAAGTGATATGATAAAATCTTACACTGTCCTGTTTCATCCTGCCTAGGACATGGATCTTCCTTGAGCTTATCACATTCACAGTGTATGAATTACCCACACAGAAGTCACTTAGAAGTTGTCTGGGTTATCGCATCACCTGCTGCAATGTGACCAGATTTGTGTTCAAGAAATTTGTATTTTACTTAATAATGGCACCATACCAGCCTGGTGACTTGGATATGTCAGAGAGAAGCCATGAGATGCCCATAAGTGAAAGGGTGAGCTTACAACATTTTACTTTTAGAGCCTTTAAGCACAGAGTCACATCACGTTTGTTGTAGTATATGGGTATAACTGTTCTGTTTTTAATCTGTTGTTACTGTGAGTAATTTTCTCTGTCTTGGTTATAAGAGTTTTACTGTATGGGACTGAAGAAGTGGCTCAGCAATTAAGAGTACTGGCTGCTCTCCTAGAGGACCCAGGTTTGATTCCCAGCACCCACACAGTGACTAAACAACTTTTGTAACTCCAGTTCCAGGGAATCCAATGCTTTCTTCTGGCCTCTATGGGCACCAAGTGCTTACATGGTGCACAGATATCTATACAGACAAAACACCTATACAAAGAAAAGAAAAGAGAATTTAAAAACTGTACCCNCAGTGTGTGTATAGTATAGTAGTAAAACAACATATACAGGGTTTGTTATTGTCTTCACTTCATTTTCTACACTGATAAAGAAAGGAAACTACAGTTCCAGTTCACCGGAAAAAAACTACCTCTTTATAAAAGGAAAATAAGAGACTGTGACTATATAAATTATGTATCCTACTTGTCTTTGGATTTCCAGCTCTCCAAACCATCATTATCTCTCTTTTTCTGAATCAATGTCACAAATCAAATTTCTAAGTATTTTATTTCAAATGTGTTCATATATTTCACCCTGAGACTGGTGGTCTTGGAAACACATTCTCATTTGTAAGGAGGGGTTTCCCTACCAAGATCTAAGATTAGTAGCTGTATTCTAGCTTAGAGCAGACATTCATAAATGCAAGTTAAGAATAAGTCCAAGGTCCAGAATACTGTATAGGAGGTAAGAAAATTAAGCTAATGTGAGACTCATCTTGTAGATGGGGGCAGGGGGGTATGAAACAGGTTGATAAGGAAGCAAGCTGAATGGATGAATTTGAAGAGGAGAAGCTGGAAGTTATTTTCAATAGATAGGCTGCTTGTAGATTGTACAGTTTATGCTCTAAAGTTTGGACACTAAAACCTGGAAAGCTATTTAAAATTTAAAGACATTAGCAACTAGGTACAGTCTATTGTTTTAGGAGGATTGATCAGGTACTGATATGTGGAGTCATTTGGAAGGTGTTGGAAGTCCATAGGTGACATTAAAGTCAGGAAAATGCTTTAGGGTATTATTAAAAATTCCAAACACAAAGAAGGCATTAGGAGTCAGGAAGGAGCTAGATTATGAGTAGTGGAGTCATTTTGTGCAAAAATGGTACAAAACTCAGTGACTGTGCCTCCTTCACTGCCTAAAGAGAAGTGAACTCACCACCAAGTAGACAATAGCAAAATGAGATGCAGCAGATGGATGTGAGAGAGTGGGGTGCACTAAGAGACTGTGCCTGTCTGAATTATGTAGCCTACATGTTGTGGCTGTGTGAATTATGTAGCCTACATGTTTTGGGATTTTCCNTTCTGTAAAACATTTCCTCTCTATTCTCTGTTTCTAAATTTACTAATCAAATTTCTAAGCATTTTGCTTCATATAGATTCAGAATTTATAGTCATATATATGATATGTCACCTATATTATGTATAACCTCAAGAAAGTTATTAGCTAGAAATCAAAAGTAGTATCAGCTCCAGAAAGTATTTTTGTAGATGAATACTTGGCATTCTCAAAAACACATATGCTCTCTGTAAATTTGATGAGCTCACTATGTCTCACTGGGTCCAATTAACTCTGGGGCTTGNATGTGTTAGAAGCTTTGAGACCATATCTGCACTGCGGCCAGTTAACCAAGCTAATGTTCTTGCTAGGCGCTGTCTGGGTGCTGATTATGCTGGCTGTACAATCCTGTGTGGGCTATATACTTCATAACATTGGCCCATTCACACAGTGATCCTCTGCAGAGAGACACCATCTATGTGCTAAGATGTAACTTTTCTATTTCATCTTTGAAGCCTGAGATATAGTAATGACTCAATCATTTGGGGAGATATAAAAGTATTGCCTAGATGTATACTCATACTTTGATTATGCCACTAGATTCATGAAGAAATGTGACCTCTCCAAGGGAAGGTTCAAGAAAAATAACTGTGGAAATGTCTCATAACATCTGTGTTGGACACACAGAGGCAGCATATTGCCTTCATCTTCCGCAGTATTAAACAGTGGTGAGAACCAATCAAATGCACTGCAGTTCTCCTTCCCTTATGAAAGGTACTTGAATTAGGAAAGCAAGTACTATAAATAGCAGCATATCACAGTGCAGAGAAGTATCAATGGATAAAGTGCTTGCCGGGCAAGTGTGAGCACCAGAGTTTGGATCCTCAATATCCACATTAAAAGCAACTGGGCTGCAGTGGCCTATCAGCCATCCTGGCTCCTGGGAAGAATCCCAGGGAAAGCTAGCTAGCTACTCGTGACAAATCTGTGAGTTCCCGCTTCACTGGGAGACCTAGCCTCACTAGATAAATTGGGGTGCAAGCAAAGAAGACACCTGATGCCAAGGTCTAACCACCGCGTAAGCATCTACACACAAACACACATACATAGGCCCACATACTGCAAACACAAACTCACACAAGTAGGGTATGTGTTTAGAGATTTGGTTGAGCGGCCTGGAAATTGAGAAATTACAGTACCCACCCTCCCTATCTGTGGGATATACAGTCCAAAATCCAAAGCAGATGTGTAAAACTTCAGATTGGTCCAAATCCAGTATGTATTTTTACATATGCAATGCTGGGGTAAAATTTATTTTATGTCTGAAATATAACTGTGGTGATTATATTATGTCCCCCAAAATATTGTGTACCCTAATAAAACTTATTTGGGGTCAGAGAACAGAACAGCCACTAGATTAAACATAGACCCTGTCTCTTATACACATCTAGATGTGTATAAGAGACAGGTTCTATCCAGATCTCTGTGAGTTCAAGGCCACACTGGAAACAGCCAGGCATGGTGGCACACACCTTTAATTCCAGCACCTGAGATCTCATGTCTTTGCTTGAGAAAGACACATGCCTTTAATCCTAGAAAGTAGTGGCAGGAAGCAGAAAGGTATATAAGGTGTGGAAACCAGAAGCTAGGAGGCTTCTTAAGCTTTCAGCTTTGAGCAGCAGTTCAGCTGAGATTCATTCGGGAGAGGACTCAGAAGCCTGCAGTCTGAGGAAACAAGATCAGCTGAGGATTTGGCAAGGTGATGTTGGCTGTGGCTTGTTCTGTCTCTCTGATCATTCAGAATTTACCTCAATACCTGGCCTGGTGTTTTCAATTAATAAGACCGTTTAAGATTCGCTCTACATATAACAGATTAACAAAAAGTAACCATAAAATTAAACAGATATACTAATTTACTGCAATAAAATGTATNTGAATGTGTTGTGGTTGAAAACATCTTATTGTGCTTGCAACTTTTAATTTTCCTAGATTTGTTTATTTCATTTTATTATGTGTATGAACATTTTGCCTTCAAGTATGTCTGTGCACCATATATTTGCCTGGTGCCCAAAGAGGGCATCAGATCCCCTGGAACTGAAATAATTGACTGTTGCAAGCCATCTCATGAGTGCTAAGAGCTGAACATGGATCCTCTATAAGAGGTAGTACATGTTTTTAAACATTAATTCATCTCTCCAGTCTGCCCCCACTTTTTAAATTAAAAGGAACATTTGACAACTTTCTGACATGTTCACACTGCCAGTCTCAATGGTCTGATAGTTTGTTGTCATTATCAAGTAAAATAAGAGTTTCTCAAACACAAGCCCTGTGGTGCTGCAATAGTCAATCTGATAACAGAGATTACTGATGGGAGGGTAGCATGCATTGTATAGACACGCAAACTAATAACTTACTCACATCTTAGAGGCAGAGCCAGGTGGTAAACAATTTAAAACTTATAATTTGAGTTGAGTGTGATGGCACATGCCTTTAATCCAGACATCTGGGATGCTGAAGCAGTAACAACTCCAGCTCCAGGTTAGCCTGGGAAACAAATCAATACAGCTTCACCTTACTGAAAAAGCATGTGCTTTTAAAAAAATTTGTCATTTGTTTCTAAATTTTCCCATGCACTAATCCTAGAACTTGGTTAAGCAAGTGACTGAAATTATGGAAAGAGAAACTGCGGACCAAATAAGATTTCTATAAAAAGCAAATGGGCAAGCTATGGACTTTCATCCTATATACAGCCAGCCCTCACTCTACCTGCCCATCAAAGAGACTCTCTCTCCCTTTTCATTTCTTCCTGTCCCCCTTTCCTTTCTTTCCATTATCTCCTCTTTTGTTTCTTACTTCCTCTCCACCAGAGCCCACAGAGTACTGATTCATCATTCTACATCTTGCCTACNTTTTAAAATAAGAGTTAGGGCTGCGCTATACCGAGGCATGCTAAGAAAGAGACGATGGGAATAAAAGAGGGTGTGAATGTGTGCACATATCTGTGAGAGTAAAAAGAAAACAAAAAATGTGTGTCTTAGGAAAGTGGGCAATATCTCAAAACCCTAAATGCAGATGTAATCAGATTTCAATTCAATCAAGCATCTTTTCAAATACTTTGCATCTAATAACAGCAGAAATGGAAGCACATTCTATCAAAATGACATATAGAAGGGGCTTACCCAGCCGGCAGACAGACTCTGAATGCTTGGGATGGTGTTATTTAATATGTTTATGACTATTGCTTAAGCATGTTCAGAATTTTATAACAGTAGCATAAATAGCTGCTGTAGCTCAGTGCAGTCACATCTCCATATGAGGCATATGGAGAACAAATTCTCCTGCATGCTTCACCTCAAAATGCCAGTGTTAATGGATACCCAGAAATTTTATTGAAAAAAAAAGTGCTAAAATGACAGGCAAGGTGCACTTGTGATGAAGGAAGCACAGCTGTCAGATTTATTAGGGAGGACTATCTTAAGTGAGCTTCTTATCAATTGTAAAATGATAGTTTCATTATGAACTGTGCTTTTAACATAACATTATTTTCCCCAAGCATCAAAGAGGTATAATTGTTCTCCCCAATGACATGGGGTTTTGTAGGTTCTTTCAAAGAACATGTGCAAATCATGGATTCATTCTGTTCAATTTAGACAACAAAGACAGAAAGGTACCTAAGTTGAGAATGAATTCTAGAGAAAGCCAGATAATTTTATACTTAATGCAGTATGCTCAGATATTGTCTGAAGTACATTACAAATGCAAATAATACCTCCCCTCTGAAAATGGCTGTGAAGGTACTGTGCCTACAACCTTCTTGGAATATGTGGAATGCTTTTCACTTCTCCATCTTTCTTGGCTTCTGAATTTAGGAGGTTCCCTGTTTTGTTATATCTTTTTTATGGCAGCAATTTTCATGTTTTTATAGCATTTTTATGACCCATTGAAAGGCCTCTTGGTGCAATTTTTGGCAATGTTTCACCTCAGAGGCTGTCACACAAGAATTCACAGCAATAGAGAGCAAAGATTCATCAGGAAATCCAACCTAAACCAACCAGGTCAGATACATGCCAGCCCACAAGTCTCCCAGATTACCCTACTCCTACAGTGGTTCTGCAGTTTTCAAAATGCCTAACCCTGGACAGAATTCAGGAGGCCCTTTAATCAGTGGGTGAGCCTACAGCTTTAAGCTTTTATCTCAGGGAATTCATATGAGAACCAAACGTCTATGTTTAATTGGACTCTATTCCTAATTTCTTGCTTATATAACATTCAATGGCAAATTCGGTTCCCTACTGTATCCAAAGCTTTATAGCAAATCNCCAATTAGTTGACTGGGAAGAGACCCTTCCTTCCCATCTACTTCCTGTGTTTTCCGTGTTTCATATATTTTCTGTGANCTCTGTGGTCACAGAGGCTGAAGGGGCCCTCCCTGAAACCTGCCCCAAACTGCTATGGAATTTTGATGCCACCCCTAAAATTCTTGAAGCTACCCATGACCTTCCCCGAATATTCTCAATTTCCATCACCTTTTCTCATCTTTACCTCAGACTAGTACCCTCAGCCCAGGTAATAAAGCAGATTTCAAAATCTGTGGAATATTGGATTTTTGTTTGGGCAGTCTAGCACTGGCAGTCTTAACTAACTCAGATCATATTATATGTTAGCCCATGAAGATGGAAGAAGAAGCTAGGAAACCATCTTTCAAGAGGACAGATTCTCAAGACATCCCAAATGGAAAGCAATGGGATGCTGGAAAAGAGAAAANAGTTTCCTTTCTTTGTACCATCCCATACTCTAAAGGGTGTGAATAAGGTGAAAGGGGATGGAGAAGGGGGGNAGAGCTGAGAGAAGAGAGAACTGCCAAGTACAGACTGTTACCATTCAGGGTTGTTGTTAAGATAAAATGACACACTGAAGGAAGACTTAGGAGAGCGCAGATTTCCATAAGAATACGTTGTCATTTTGAAGGNTGGCNGAACAGTGATGTGTACGATTGCTGCCACTGAGCAGAATATACACTTCTCAAACAGAATGGAGCAGGATTTTCGGGATATTTGAAGAAATGTCTAGCAGCTTGAATTCCCAAACTTNCTTTACAAAGGACATCCTTGTCATTTGTTTTCTCTACCCTTTCCCCTGACTTCTCGGCATTTTACTTATGGCCACAAGAATAAAAGTAGCAGGGTTCCCTGAGCTCAGCCTAATGTTTGGCTGTGGGTCTCTATCTGTTTTCATCAGTTACTGGGTGAAGGCTCTCTGAAGACAATTGGAGTAGTCACCAATCTGATCACAGGGGATGGCCAGTTGAGGCTACATATCCACTACTGCTAAGAGTCTTCACCGGGTCATCCTTGTAGATTCCTGGGAGTTTCCCTTGCACCAGATTTCTACTTGACCCTGAAAAGCCCCTCTTTCCAGTCATAGCTTTCGGTACTCTCCCTTCCCCCACCCCCAACCCGATCCAAGTTCCAATGCCCACCTGCCCCAGTTCACCCAAAAGATCTCTTCTATTTCCCCCTTCCTAGGGAGATCCATGCATCCCACCTTGGGACCTCCTTGTTACCCAGCCTCTCTTGGTCTGTGGATTGTAGCATGGTTATCTTTTTACTTTACAGTTAATATCCACTTAAGAATGAGTACATACCATGTTTGTCTTTCTGGGTCTGGGTTACTTCACTCAGGCTGATTTTTTTTCTAGTTCCATCCATTTGCCTGCAAATTTCCTGATGTCATTGTTTTTAACAGCTGAGTAATACTCCATTGTGTAAATGTACCACATTTTCTTTATCCATTCTTTGGTTGATGGGCCAGAGGCATCAAGGAAACCACAAGTAAACCCACAGAAACCACTAGTCTGCCTCATAGGTACTCACAGAGTCTGAATCAACAACTGAGGAGGCTGCATAGGAGCAACCTAGGCTGTCTACATGTATGTGACAGTTGTGCAGTTTTGTCTATTTGTGGTACTCNTAACAAANGGAGCAGGGGCTATCCCAAATGCTTTGGCTGGTTTTGGAGAACCTATTTCTAATACTGGATTGCCTTGCCCAGCCTAAATACAAGAGGAGGTGCTTAGTCTTATGGCAACTTGATATGCCATGCTTTGCTGATATCCAAAGGAGGCCTGCTCCTTTCTGAAAGGAGGAAGAGTGAATGGGGAGCATAGGGGAGATGAGGGAATGGGGGGAGAGGAGGGAGGAGAAGCTGTGGTTGGGNTGGAAAATTAATAAATAAAAATTTTTAAAGAATAAATGTAGAGATAATTGAAGCTTTATCATATCATGGACTGCTCCATTTACAACTGTAGTAACATTATGCTATCTTCCATAGCTTGTAGAGTTTCTAATAGAATACTTTAAATGTGCATGTCCGTCAATGAAAAGCAAACTCATTCATGAAAAATATATTTTAAGAAATTGGAGCTCATGTGAGAAAAACTGGTAAATATTTTGGAATTGAAATGAATTTAGCACTTTTCCAATTGACCAATTAAACAAAAACAGAAATCAAATAAACCTATATTTGTTTCTTGTTAACCTAAAGATGTTC
The DNA here is from genome assembly GCA_001675575.1 of Neotoma lepida. Lineage (NCBI taxonomy): Eukaryota > Metazoa > Chordata > Mammalia > Rodentia > Cricetidae > Neotoma > Neotoma lepida. The sequence continues at coordinate 14,310 of LZPO01067804.1, forward strand.
AGCTTTTCAGTCATCAAACCTTCTTGATTTTATCATTTTCTTTTTCTATTCCAAATTTATTTTTTTACAGTTGTCTAACAACATTCAAATAATGTCCAGGGCATGGGGTGGGGATGAAAGGAACAAAGACAGAAATCTTTAACGTAAAAGTCCCCGTCTCCACTTCAAGGAATGTCATCCATGAATATAAAACACACTTTCAGCTCCATGGAGCCTTAGCATTAAGATTATTGCACATTTTATTGGCCTTTCCTAGGCTCTGATACTAGAAATTCATCTGCCTCTAACCTTTCCACCCGAGTCGACTTCATACATAAGTAAAGAANAAGTTGAAATTACAGGGAGCTGTAAAGAAATGGAAGTTCCTCAATTTCTTCTTTCAAAACCAATATTAAAANATATCAGCTGCAATTGTCAAACTAAAAAATGGCCAGATGATTCATAAGGATGAGTAGCCGACAGGCTGGCCCGGATGCTCCCTTGCATTACTGATTTTTCACGGGTCCTTGGGAAGGAAGTCAGTTTTTGCCATCAGAGACAGGTGGCAGGGGAGGTGGGACATGCTGAAGACAGGGGAAGGAGAATGCTCAGATGCTGAACACGCACGAGCATGTGCCAGTCAGCTAAGCATTCTCAGAGGGTACAGGTCTAAGNAAATAGCTTGTAAAAGCAACCCCATGGGACTCAACTTCTCCTCCAGGAGTTCTTATCCCCTATACTGCACCCTTCTCATCTCCCCAAGGAGGTCCTACCTTACCTGTCAAGCATCTTTTTAACCTGTCAGGGACTTAACTCTAGCTAAGGCAGCCAGATATTACAGCTAAATGGATTTACAGCTAAATGAGGGGGCAATATCTCCTTCTGTTCACTGAGTCATGGCATTGGTGCCTAATTTGCTGTTCACGTGTCACAGCTACACTGATTATTGCAGCCAGCCTGCACAGGAGGTGGGGCCTTGTGACAGTCACATGGTCCTCCTCCTTTTCATTTGGTCAGCAGACATCTCAGCATGGTGAGACATCCTGACTAAGCAGCTTTTCACCTTCTGTGATTAGCGATGTGGCCTAGAGTGAACTTGGAAAGGGAGCTGGGGGATACGGATATTGTTCCNGTCCCTTCATTGTTGATTGGCTTATGCTGGGCATTGTTCATTGTTTTCATTCATTCGTGAAAGATTCATTGGAATTTATGAAGGTCTGACTATTGCTTTTTATANCTTGGTTCATAAGAACATGAAAACTTAACTGAACATCCCATATTTTCCTCTGTAAATCCTCTGGAGAAGAGAAAGGGTGTTATTCTGTCNCAAGTGAGGACACCAAAGAAGATTGTTGAAAAGTATCCTTGTAAATACAATACAAGAGTAGCATTGTAATGGCCTGTGGTACATGCCTAATGCCATCCTCAGAACAATGGAATCAGAAACAATACAGAGCAGAATTTTCGGGATATTTGAAGAAATGCCTAGCAGCTCGAATTCCCAAACTTACTTTACAAAGGACATCCTTGTCATTTGTTTTTTCTACCCTTNCCCCTGACTTCTCTGGGTTTTACCTATGACCATAAGAATAAAAGTAGCAGGATTCCCTGAGCTCAGCCTAATGTTTGGCTGTGGTTTCTTAAATGCTTGAGAGAAATGTTACTGAATAAACTTACTTCCAGGAAAACATANAATTCATGTGCATGTTGTCGTTCTAAAAACATTCATTGGGTGTCAGTATGAGAGTTGATTGGAGAAGAGAGTTACACGCTACTAATAAAAAAATTATGTGACCTAGTCCTGAAGGGAAAACATGTCAACTGCAATCTAAATAGATGAAACAAGCCACATTAAACAATGCAGCACCAATACCAAGAGAGATATAAACACACACATACACACACACAAAAGAATACTAAGCGCCCAATTCTTGTGATTTCAAAAGAGGCCTTGTTCAGTCTTCATTAACATTGTAGTCAGGCAAAACCAGAACTACCACTGCTCATGGAACAATATCAGCAAACCCAACAGCAACAGGAATGGGATTAAAGAGCTTTGATGTTCATAAACATCCCCCTTGAAGGGCCCAGCAAAGGACTTGGTCAGCAGTAAGATACTGTTGGATGGAGGTAGTTTTAAGACATGGAGTCAAACAGGAGNTTTTTGAGTCATGGGTGGTATGTATGTGAAGCTCCTTTTCTTTCTCTCTATGTACCCTAGTTCTAGGGCAGTAGTTTACTCCACCACACAGTCCCTTCGTGATGAGCTGACACTCCACAGGCCAAAGCAGCACGTCCAACTGATCATGTACTAGAGTCTCATAAATTATGAGACAAATGAATCTGTTTTCTCTAGAACTGACCTCAAGTCTATGTTATAGTGAGAGAAAGCTGACTAACATGCNAGGATGCTGAGAATGGAAACCACCACGGGCAGGGAAAGCCTCATAGTAGATCATAACTGACCACAATAACCAGTGTCAACTCTTTGGGAGGTTATTGGCATTGGAGACACGATAAAGTCACCCAAGGGGCCTTTTACAAACACNGCTAGCACCACATGAAATCAGATTCACCTAGCCTGATATCATGGTCCAAATACTCAGTGATGCCAATGAGCAATCCTGTTTGAGAAACACTCATTTAAATAAAAGAGAAGTTTGGATATAGCAGTTCATGCAGATAAGCNAAATGGCACAGAGTTCAAGCTACGGCTGNACACACACACCTGCTGAAAGGATGTTTCATCATTGCAGAGTCTGAGAAATACAGCACACACAGCAGGCATAGCAGGCACAGTTGTTGTTGTTGTTGTTGTTTTCCAGACAATATATCAGTTAAAATCAAAGATTGCATTGTCCTTGGTTCTAAAACAGATCTTAATGTATATGTCTGCTTTGAGCATGAAAATGACACTGATATATCTTGACTAAACTGATCAAGAAATTGCCTGAGTATTTCCAGTAAAATATATTCATGGTCAAGAAGGACTTTCAGACAATTACTAAAGAGAACTGGGGAAAACTATGAGACAGGGCAGAAAGTTTAACAAGGATAATTTAAATGACTAATTGGAATATTTACCAAGTAGTAGTAGAAGCAGCAGCAGCAGCAATAATAGTAGTAGTGTTCACCATACGTGTGCAGGTACCCACAGAGATCAGAAAAGGATGTCAGATCCTTTGAAACTGGAATTACATGGCAGTCACAAGCCGCTGGGCTGGTGCTGGGAACAGCAGAACCTGGGTCCACTATAAGAGCAACCAGTGCTCTTAACCACTGAACCATTTCTTCATCCCCAATAGTATCATTTTTCAATTTTCTCTTGTTTTGAAGTAACCTGCTTTCCAAGGCGATTGCTTTCACTGTTTTCTGAGAGTCCCCTGTCTTTTAAGGAGATGCTTAACTATAAAGTGAAAACTCCACAACCGTGAGCAAGCATGTTTGGGGATTTGCCTGCCGGATCAACCTGATTCTTTGTCTTTGTTTTCACATTAGCTTAGTTTTCGTTGTGGTCATTTATAATTGAAACTTAAGAATACATTGTGTACACAGGTTTGCCTAAACATATGATATGCTGTCTCTTTTCTGTCAGCTGTTTTCTCTAAATGTTTAAAATTACTTGGGATAATGGTGACAATCTACTCTGGTTCAAGCTGAAGAGNTGCAACATGGTCAACAGGAATACTAGGGAGAGTGAATCTGATTGTAATAAAGGAAATTAACAAATCCCCATAGGAGTCTGCTGAATTCAAGGTTATCCTTCAGGCAGGGCCATTGTACCTATCTATGCCATTTCAGCGAGGTGACTATGTAAAGGCTTGAGTATGAGAATTTAATAACTGAGAACTTTTATTCATATTAATTACATTTTTGATATTGGAAGTCTCAATTTATGTCCAAATAGTCTGCTGAGGCAGGAGAACCCAGCATCATTAAAGGTCAGCAAAAGAATTAAGCTTTGTGAAGGCAGTCACTGTGATTTTTGTTCTGAATGATAAATTCTTTTGTAACATGTTATCACGGTAATTCTTTCAATTCACATGCAACCTGTCCTGAGAGTTGGGATATGGGAGACAAATGTTTTTGAATTATCTTTCTAGATTATTATGTCTGTGTTCTACAAATAGAATGCATTGTAGAGTGGAACCACAGAGGTTTGGGCCAAAAAGATTCAGGACAAATATTTTTAAACAAATGAAAACTCTGATTATGCACCAAAGGATATTACCACTGTCATTTTGCACCACTGTTATTTCAGAATGGAGAAAAGCCTGTAAGCCAGATATCTAGCTTCTCTGCCCTCCCAACTACTCTTGCATTGGAAATTTTGTTTATTTTAAAATAATAAACTGAAAGTTGATGAATACACTCTGTATGTCTTACACTTCAAAACTATNTAATTGCCTTTTGGCCTTCTGGCTATCATCAAGTACAAAAGTGTATACATCATCTGTCCTGTGAGCATTTGGAGTCTCTTTTTGGAGGATGGCACAGGGAAGTGAGCCCATCACCACAAAATGCTCCAAGATGGAAAGTTAAGCCAATTTCACTGGAATTGTGACAGCTTTCAGATAATGGAGAGAGTTTCCAGTTGCTATCTGAGTCACAAATTCCAGTGAAATTACATCATCATTGTTGCATAAAGCAAACTTTAAAAAATAATTAAGCAAGAAATACATAAAGGTGTCAGTATATGTTGTCACTGCCCAATATGAAGGATATGGGAGAGAGTCATCTTATTGTAAATATGAGAAGTAGGAGATGTAGATGTAGAATCATAACTCAACTGCCATAGAAACAATACATTTTGATATCAGTTGATAGCTTACAAATTAACATCCTATAGTCTGTATTATATGTTCCTTGCATTGTGTGTGATAGGCAATAATGTCTTCCTCAGAGAAATTCAGGGATTAACCCAGTTATACTGCTCCACCCAAGTAACCCAGAAATGGATTTACTCCTAAATTAACAGAAGATGATCTCATCACTCCAAACTGTCTGGAGTATTTAGTTGTCTGGGCTAGACAAATAATGAAAGAAACTGAAGTATATGGAGGGTCTTGAGGTTTTAAAGGAAAAAAATTCTGTAAAAAGTTCAACATGAACTACNTAGACAAAGTGCAGAGAGAAAACCACAACAGGAAGGAGAAAGGGTCAACTGGCTTAAGAGGGTAGTCAAGGAAAGCAGTCTCAATTGTTGTAGGTTCTTGATAGATGGATCTGAACAGGATTTCAAAAGACTTCCCTAATAGCTTTCTGACCCAGATTTGACCCAAACTCAATCCAAATTTGGGAAGGAAGAAAACCTGAAGTTGAAGTTGTAAGGCTATCAATCTTGTAAACTATTTTAGGTGGAAAATACCAGCAAAGTATCCAGGGCAAGAATTAATGAGCGAAGTGATGGAAAACACTACACAGGAATGGTGTTAATCTGAACATGATTGTTT
>LZPO01067807.1:0-19673 GCA_001675575.1 Neotoma lepida
CTCCAAAAGAAGTTTATCATGGCACCTCACATTGGGGCAGTGAGGGGGGCGTGTCAAGATGGTAGATTGTTGTGTGCACTATTAATCCCTGACAGCGAGGGCAGACTGGGCACTGGAAAGTCTCCACCTACAGTCAATGAAATGATTTTTCAAGAAGATGTAAACTAAGAGGAACAAAAACACTGTTAGTATTATTATTCAAAGAGCTGTGAAGTTCAATTGGCTGAGCCTTCCCTGGACCAGTCTATTTTCATGACATCATCTGTTCATATAAAACTCAGCAAGTGGTTATTTTTTGCTGGATGCAATATAAGGTGACAAGCAAATGTCAGTGGCAGGAATAGTGTCTACACTCTCTGGGAGCTTATGGTCCAGGGAGATGGCCTCCTCCAGCCTTGTCCAGCCCGTGTCCTAGAATAATAACCATTTCTAACTAGTGTGAGACCATGTGCCTCCCACACACAGCATAAAAAATGGATACATTTCTTTACCGTGCTCTGAAGTTACAAACCAAGTATCCTGAGACAAGCAGTCTGTGTATTACCACTAATGATCAGCGCTCCACACCTCCTAATTTCAAGGGATTTAATTAACACATCCTCTTCACACTGACCAACCTGGTTTTACCTCACCCAAGTGGTAATCTATTAAATAACTTTAGCCTCCCAGGACTTCGTCACAAGATTTGACTTCCAGTGTCTCAGGGCGCTCCTGACCCAGGGCCGTTTTCACTCCTTAAGGTATGTGCTTATTGCTGCCCTCCTCTGCAGTAGCTGACACATAGGCCACTGAAGCAATGAAAGATGACCAAAATCCCTGACTGTACAATTAGACTTTGTGTCTAGAGATATTAAATGTATTAAAAGTCAAATATATGCATTTCTGCGCTGTTGGGTCATATCATGCTGAAGCACATTTTCAAACAGTGATAAAAGGTGCTGTCTGGCCTATAGGGAGCACTAACTGTTTGCACTGGCCTGAATGCCAGAATCCGAACCAGCTTTGACTTGACCCACTGGGACCTTTCACATGAGACTGACCAACACCCCCTGCTCAGGTCTTCAGTTCAGTTCGATGCCCTTACCAACTGCCTTGCCCCTTTCCTAAGGATGCAGCATCTGAACTCAGAACTTGAGTCTTTTATTGCTACCCTTCAGTTATAAAGAACAAACTTGAGAAGTTCGTCATTCCAGGTTTCCTCCCTTTTTGTCATTTAAAATGTTTTTCCATTAATTGCACACACATAATACAATCTTATTAGGGGAACTAAGCCAGACTCAGAAAGACAAATACTGAATATTTTCTCTCATATGTAAGGCTTAGGCTTAAAATTATATATGTGTATGGACAGCGGTTGTGAAACTAGAAAGGGGATCCTGAAGGGAGGAAGAGCTAGATCTTAAAAGGGGAGGACAATGGAATTCATGTGACCTTAAAGCAGAGGAGGGGACTGTCAGAGGGCAGATGTGACAGGGGGAGGGCAGTGATGGAGGGGCCAAATTAGAACAAAATATAATGACTCATATGCATGAAAATGCCATAATGAAACCTGTCATTTCATATGCTACCTTAAAACAAATGTTTAAATCTAAGTCTTCAGGTTAAAAAGAGGATACACACACTTTTCATTTGCATCCTGTCTTTATAGTTTCTGTGACCAGTACAAACTTGGCTTCAGTTGTCATCCACTCCTTCCTGTTCTAGGAATCATTCATTCCAGCCTCAAATTAAAAAGACACCAGAGACCATTTTTATTTTTATTATTACTATTATTGTTATTTTAATAAGCATGCAAAGATAAAAGTAGTGAAATAAAAAAGAAATGGCCCTGCTTTGGGCAAAGAAAACCATCTTTGTGGAGAAGAACTTCAAATGCTGGATCTAACATTTTAAAACATCTGATTTTGTGTGTGTGTGTGTGTGTGTGTGTGTGTGTGTGTGTGTGTGTGTGTGTTTTACAGACAATTAAAACCAGGCAAACTTAGTAGTAGGCAAGATTTTAATGAGTAATGGAATTTTGCTGGTATTAAGAGGTAAAACACAATGATCCTAACTTGTGCTCTCACCTAACTGTGGTAGGATGGGCACACTCCATATCCACGCACACAGCATGACCTCTGTAGTATCAGTAACTCGGCTGGAAAACAGGAGCCCTGAGATTCTGAGAAATTCAATATGCTCAGTAAGTCACTGTTATATATTTCTTCTTCTACCTATTTCTTCCTCATCGAACTCGTACTAGAAATACTAATTTTATAGAAAAGGTGGTTATTACAAAGGTTAGGTGTGAAATTCATGCTTCTGGGTTAGATAGTGCCAAAAGGCATTGCTATTTCACGTTACTGCATCTTTTTCCTCTAGGTGTTTCAGAACAGCTTAGAAAACAGAGCACCAGGAGGAGGCAGGCGACTCTTCAGGAGCAGGTTTTCTTTCCTGAAGAGGGCAAAATCCACAGCCTCACTTGAAGGAGGCCCTCACCACCCTGCCCTTGACCGGCTGAGGAGGGCGCCAATTGCCCACCAGAGGCACCGGGGGCTCATTCTCCGCGCTGGCGAAGAGGCTGCGCAGCTTGGCCATCTGCAAGGAGAAATAGACTGTTAGAAACCGCTGGCCAGACAAGCGGGGCCAGACAAACCACAAGCCAAGTCTCCAGAACTGGGTCGGGTGCTGGCAAACATCAGCTCATAACATAAACAGTTCCTTACATCTAGGATCCCCTGCTCTCTGGATACCTGCCTTTCCCTCTCGTTGTATATCGAGGGATCAGCATGAAGCATACACTTTACATAGAAGGGGATGATAGTTTATTGTATGTATGCCTGCAAATAAGAAAAATCTTGGTAGGCTTCCACTGTGTTATCAACTCACATATTTATGAAATTACTTTAAAGGACGAGAAAGAAATTAAAATCGGGCTATACATTAAAATGTTAACCGTTTCTTTTTTTTTTCCTTAAAAGATCAGAAAATAAGAAATTCTCATAAAAATAGTATGCCTTGGTAGTTGAGATGGTTCAGTGTGTAAAGGTGCTTATGGCCTGACAACCTTTGATGCCCAGAACCCACAGGGCGGAAGGCTGTAAGTTGTCCTCTGACCATCACATGTGTGCTCACACACATGTGTACATACGCGCATGTACTTTTATGGTTAAGATATATTATGCTTTAATAATAAAATGGTTTTAGCTTTCCTCATTCAAAAATTGTCATTCCACTTTTAAAATCTTTATACCACTGAAAAAGACTGTTAAAGCTAATCCTTATTTTATTCATTTATTTGTTTTTAATGTCTGTTTGCTCTTGGGTCCACCCTGGAAAAAATATATAAGCCACTGTCTTGGGCCCTCGAGTCAGGCTTGTGAACTGATCTTACTGTGAGACATTCAAGTTCCAGGCTGTGAGGCCCCTGTGTTTCACTTCAACTATGTTCTCCATGTCCACACCCACTTAGTTTTCCTTGAAGCCCTGTCTTGTACATGTTACCAGTCCATTCTTTCGATGAATGGAAGTAAGGCAGGAATGAGAAGAGCAGCCAGGAACTCTGGGAAGTAGACAGGCTGGGATTGGGATGAGGATTTTGTGCTTGATTGTCCTTGTGGAGAAGTTGATTTATGGTTCAGAAGCTGAGCCTCAGCTTCTCTACTGGTAAAAGCTGGAGGAACTCAGCACTCCTCAAAACCTGTCCTGCTAAATCACTTCTGCGCCTTTCTCTTCCTGAGGCCTGAATTTGCCACCTCATCTCCTAGCCAGTCCTCACTCCTATGTAAACCCAGTTCAGGACCCCACCTGCTCTTACAAGATTGCCTTGTCCCACTACCTTTGGGAAGCTGCCTTGGATAAAGCTAAACGGGCTAAGGGAATTTCTAGAGGGCAAACTGTGAGACATCTGGGAACCACACCAGCAGTCTGGCATTCAACATCTACGTGTTTCAGCTTTAGCATGTGCCTGCAGTCCACAGTTCACACACAGGGCTCTGCGCTTGCACTCACCTGGTCTGAGCTCACGGTCATGGGCTCCTTCAGCAGTAGCCACACGATGCACTCCTCGCAGGGTGGGGTGGTGAAGGAGCCATGGTAGGTCCAGTAGTCCCGGCAAGCAGGGAACAGGCAAGACGGGTCGAAGTGAGTGAAGGGAGCCTCCTTGCCCTGGAAGACAGAAGCAGGCACTCTAAGCCGGCACGTGCATTCAGCACCTCCTAGAGGCCTCACTTATTCATTCATGAGAACAGAAAGGAAAGCAGGCGTTTGAACAAAGGTTCAGGCCCTTCAGTAGTGAACCTCAGATGAAAAGGAATCTGTTTTATGTCTGACTTGATCTGTTACAGTCACTGCAGTATTTTATTCCTTGTTTTCAGGGTATATGGGATTGCGATTCNGTCCTTTCCCACAGGGGAGGCTCAGACTGAAGAATACTTCTTGGAAGTTGATTTGAAGACTCACTTTAGCACATTTCATGCTCAGAATACTTACTTCTAGTGAACACACTTAAAAGCAGCTATTTGGAATAATCTCAAAGATAACCAAAATGTGTCAGTTAGAAGAGTTTATTGTTAATATTAAATATATATAGGGGCTACCAGGAAAGGACAACACCAGGATTGAAAGAGTTCGAGAGTGGGTAGTCTGAAGAACCTCAGCAATACTGTGCCCACTACGGAGGGGGGAAGGAGACCCCGGATCCTCTCACTTACCTTCCTGGGGAAAGTCCTTATCTGACAGGCAGACTGGCAAATAAAATAACAGATGTGAAAGTGCTCTAAGGACTCAACACTAAACAAATACCTGGCATTTACTTTGATATGCAAACGTAGGGCATCCATTACACAGTGGAAGGTTTTACCCGAAATTCGAATACAATTGATATGTTTGGACTTAAGTTTGCAGTCCTTATATGATTTCCTCTTACCTTAGTCTTAATTTTGTCCAGGGCATCCAGGAAAATCTGGAACTCTCCTTTCTCCCGTCCTATCTGTGAGCAAATAGACATTCAATAAGGTATTTTTCCATCCTCCATAATTGGAGATCATCATAAAAGCTTATTTGATTCATCCACATGCAATTGGTGTTTATAAGCCTTCCATGGTCTCAGGTTAAGCCAAATATAAGTTTATTCACCCTGAGAGATTGTAGAATATATATTTTCTGATCTAAATTTGGATTTCAGTTCTCTGAAGTACAAAACCACAAAATTACATATTGGTTCAACTCTATTCCCTTGACTCTCTCTGAAAGTCATTCCATTTTTTAAAAGAGCCAAAGCAAAAGTAGACTATGTTTCCACAAGCGAACTTACTATCTTTCCTCTCACAGTCCTCCCAGTGAATTCAGAACTTAGAGCAAACTAGGTCATTCGCTGCCTTAAAACTCAGATTGGATTACCATGAAGTTCACGTGTTAATATCACTAAGTCCCCTTTAAACCAAGGTTGGCTGAACAACACACACATTCTTTGTGCCATCCTAGCCTGAGATCCTGTGGGTGGTGGCCCTGTTAAGCTGAGGGGAGGTCCAGCCAGGCACTTGGCATCACAGAATTCCCAGCGCTGGCTTTCTGGTTTCCAGTGTGATGGAAATAGAGTAGTGTGAAAAGAAAATGAACACATGTCATGCTCACACTCACCTTTGCCCTTGCCTTTGCCTTCATAGCTTTTTAAGCCTCTGCCCTCACACATGCTTCAAATGTAAGGAAAAATGGTATGTGTGGTCTCTTAAACATTAGTAAGGGATTACATTCTGAATGAGAAAAAAAATTACCATCAATGTCTACCTCACCTTCAGAAAAACGCCAACAACAGCAATTCCATCGGGTTGCTTCAGAGCTTCTCCGAAGGTGTTGTACTTTGGATTCCAGTGAACCAGGTGAAGCTGCAACCACACAATACATGCTGTGACATAAATCCTTGGGATACAGAAATGAGCATTATTATCCACAAGAGACCCAAATGTGTGCAGTCTCCAGGTTGTTGCTGACCACTGTCATGGAAGTTGATGAAATTCTAAATATTAATTAGCAATACTTTGATGAAATTTTAATAGTACAAATAAAAAGTGTATAAAATTGTCTGCCTCCTTGTAGACAGAGCTCCAGTCTGGCACAAGCATCTCTTAATTTAGGACATGAGCATAACTTAAGTAAGCAAGTTGCCCATATTGAGTTANTTAGAATGGCAAAGACTAGTTTATAGCTGTTAAAAATTTATATTCAATTTCAAAAATGTGAGATAATCCCATGTGCAAACATCACACTCCAAGCCTTTTCCACATTTGGAAAAAAAAATTAACCTGAAATTTCTCCACTGGTGGTGGAAATGCCAAGCCAGGGAGACAGTCCTAATAATTTATTGGTCTCCACCCTAGCTCTCTAGATTGACTGTAGAGGAATGGCCATACCACCCTAAATGTGCTGGATCTCATCTAATCTGGAAAGCCAACCTGACAGGCCTGAGTAGTACTTGGAGTTTCTCCAAGGTTTAGGTAGCCAACAGTTAAGTACTCGGTGATGCCCTCAAAGGGATCAGCTAGAGTGTGCTGCCATGGTCACATTTCCTTCAACATCTTTGGAAAGGAGTGAAACAGAAAGAATGAATTTTGCTCTTGAGTTTTTAAGAATGAATTTTGACTTGATTTCCTAATGAAAATGGGAGGTGGGCTGTCTCATTTCATTTGCAAATTACAGCCTTAAACAAGATGCATACACATACAAGCATACTTCCTTAAGCAAGCAGAAAGTAAAGATTTCTTACAATTACTAAATGTTGTTTTTGAAGCATTATATATACTCATAAAAGAGATATCTGAGCCAGTCTGTACAAAGAAGAGCAGGCCCAGCCACTCAGCCTCTGTTATGTAACCATTATGGTGCCTATCTATAACCCCTTGCAAGTGGTTGCAGTGAGGATCAAATCAGCTAATGCACGTAGTTGCTTCATGCACATTAGCTGCCTTACTGGTCTGGTTCTATTCAAGGCTGTGCTTATTTCTCAAAATAATCTGGAGAATCTTCATTGAGGATGCTAACTCACTTCTCCACTTCTCTCTGACCTAAGATATTTGCTGGCTTCACTTTATGAGGGAGAGGCTTGAAGCAGAAAGAGTACTGAAGTTGTTTCTAAGTTTCCAGTTTTGACCATTTGAGACCTAGAGTGAATTGGGCAGTTCCTCCTACCTCAGCAGCATACTTCACTCCATCCACTGTGTGCTCAGAGCCGTGGTCATCCGAGGAGCCCCAGTGAAGATGGAATTGGCGAAGTCGGTAGGGTCCAGAGAGAGGACCACCCCTCAGCACTGTGAGTAAGATAATAAGGTGACTGGTGAGCTCCCCTACCTCTGCAAAACCCTATCTGAAACTCTACAGAAGCACTCTACAGAAGACTCCATGGGTAAAAGACATCACTTTCTGGGAATACGGAGCCGTCCCAAAGTGATTATAACTTGAAGTGAAAATATATCAAAGNAAGAATTTTCTTTTCTCTCTTATTTTTGCTTGTTTGTCTTGTTCTTTTAACACTTTAGGAAACAAATTAAAGTAGCAGATGTACTCTAAGGACCCTGAGGACAGGTTAGTAGTACAGTACTGTGGAAGAGCTGGACACCTGGCAGAATTTAGGTACCATTTCTGAGTACACACCCTCATCATTGTGTGATCTCAGGCAAAATGCTCAACTTCTCTGAACTGATCTTAGAATCTCTAAGAAGGTGATAATAATACCACACTTTGCAAGCTGCTGTGAGGATTAACTGAGATCAAGCACTTAAATNGTGCTCATCTCACAGTGCCCTGTGAGGGGTCACTGAGCAGGCAGGAATTCCTTCTTAGTGTCCCACTTGTACACAAACCCTAAAATCCAGATTTAGCAATGTAAGTGAGATGGAAATAGCATTGTAACGGCAGCTATTTTAGAAAGGCTTGGTTTCTCTCAGTGGCACAGGGAAACCCACAGTGCAGACCTCCAGCAATAGTGCTAGGCTTGAACCAGCTTGATCGTATGGGACGGAGGTGGTTTGATTTGTTGTAGTTTTCTATCCAATCACTGAGAATAGTTATGATCTGGATATGAGTCTAATTTATTGAACAAAACCATTATAAATCGCTAATATTCAATTTTTGTTTTTAAAACTTGTATTTCATGTGATTCTGCTTACTGTTTTTAATTTTGTTGATTTTTTTTCCTTCCAAATGGAGCTTCAGCTTTTAAGACAGAGGACAAATGGGAAAGAGCAGCAGGAAATAGTTGCTCAAGAAATGGAAAGTTTCTGTCCTTTTCCTTCCCTGGAAGGTAGGAGTGGTCACTCTATCATTATTTCTAATGATATCACCGGGATGTTCATTCATGTATATCAACAAAGGAAATTTTAGCTTATGAGGAATGTGGTTCTAGAAAATTGCATTCTTGATAACTAAAGAATAATTCTTATTTAGACTTGCTTGCAATGGAACAAAGCTTGCTTAATTAAAACAAAGTTTCACTGTTTAGCTCTGGCTGGCCTGGAACTCATTAGGAAGACCAGGTTAGCCTCATATTTGTGGCAATCCTCTTGTCTCTGCCTCTTGAGTGTTGGGTTTNTAGATGAGACCCACCAAGCCTGTCTGAAATAAAGTCAAATTAGTCTTATTTTATTTCACAGATTGGTTACTAGTATAGACTTAAAAAAANCATAATTTTTACAGTTTGACACTAGCATTGCCCCCAGAAGAAGTGGTCATATACATTGAAAACACAAAGTTTCTTTGGTTGAACCCCAGTGAGGTACTGAACCCAGGTCACCTGAACTCACACAGTGGCTCCACCTTTCCCCATTCATTGGCCTCCTTCCAGTTACCCAGGGAAGAGAGGACCCAACTGATTTCTTTCTGTTTGAGGGAGCCTATTTTCCATACCATCAGGAAACATAAGAACTTCGTCCCTCTGTAGTCAGAAAGTACATGTGGACTCCCTGCCTAACTATACTCTGTCTCTGGAATGTTTTGCTAACATTTAGTTTGGACATATGGCCATTTTTCAGCAACAGAGTAACCAAAGTTAGTTAGAGGGTGTGGCATTCTTCTTCATTGCATAAATATAATTCTTTACATCTAGAGCCAAGCCGAATGTCATCTCTACTTCAGGGATAAACTTCTCCCTCTTCCCACTAATTCTGATACTGTGTTACAAATTGCATTTTGTCAATAGATACTGAAAACACCCACATGACTCTTCTTAAGTGCTGTACTTACTGGACCTGTCATAAGTATCATCAAATACAACTCTGCAGGTCTTCCCATTGTTCAGGATGGTCTTAGCAGAGCCAGGATCATAAGATGCTGACCAGGGCAGCAGAGAGGGGTCATGCCTGATGTCCTTAGTATGCAGCTCAATGGGTGACTGGTTGTCTCCTTTGGCAATTGGATAAAGTTCGTGCCAGTGCTCAGGACCTAGGAAGTAAAAGGAAGGGAATTTATTTAATAGTACAACCCAAAGTCTCTTTCCAGTGGACTAAGCCAGCAAAATACACATAGGCCAGAGAGTGGTTACAGAAAGGTCTTGGGTTCAGATTAAGCAACATAGCACTTTGCATTTCAAACCTATTTAGAACCTTACTTATCTATGCTCGAGTATTTTAGTCCGCGCAGTCCCTCCTCTGGCTTGGGAATTATGTAGCCTGAAAAGCTTATCTTTGAAATGAATCACATATTGATCACATGTTTTTACATTACTTTGCAGCTTTCAAGGGACACTTTTCTTCTCTTGCTCATGACTGAGGGTTGACTCATAATCAAAGCAATGATTGTTACGGGGCGGGGGGAGGGGGGGAGGCTCAAAGAGGCCAAGTGCTCACTGCTCAGTTTCACAGAGTAAGGTTCAACCAGACCTGATTTGGAGTTGAGTGACAGACACATCATAGAACTGAACCTTAGACTAGTTACAGTGTGTCTCTGAGCTTCAGGGTCCTCCGTGGAAAGGAAAACAGTGAACCATGTTAAAAGGCCCAGCAGCATGGGACACCTGAAAGTTCTCAGTAAATGCTAGTTCTTAACTACTCCTAAGCCCACGTTTTCCAGCACACTTGTGCAATGCCTAGGGCAACGCTGTAGTGCCCTGGCTCCACTCACCATTGTGGCTGGCGTAGCCCCACTCCTTAGCCATGGTCACCTTCTTATTTCTCAGCGCTGGACAGCTCCTTCCTTTTCTTGCTCCAGTTGTCCTGCAAAGTCCCCCAACAGTCCGGACTTTTATATAGGTCTCCTGCAGTGTGCATGGCCTTATTAGGTCAGCGGGGTGAGGCAGGGGGCTAAACTGGATTGGGGTGGTATTTGGAAGGCGGGGCGAGGGAAGCCAATGAATTACAAGAGCTGGACAGCTGTCCGGGTGAGAGGGTGGCAGGAGGGGGCAGGGAGGGGGGCGGAAGGCCCCCTCCTTGGCTCTCGAATGAGCCCTGGCTCCTTCCCCTGCTCCCTTTGCAGGTTCCCAAGAGGCAGGGCTTTCTAAGAGCTCCGGCTTTGGCCATGTTCATGCACTTGGGGGTCTGGGGAGGCGCTGGCACAGGCTGCCATCCTGTTCCGCTTAGTCAGCAACTAAAAGTTGCACTCGCTGCTCTTACAACCTCACTCAGAAGACTTTGCTTTTACCTCGGACTGGAGGACCACCGGCTGCGGTCTCTGAACGCTACAGTTCCTTTCCCTGCAGGAATCCGGTTAGGGTGGCAGGAAAGAAGTCCTCTAATCCTCTGACTCAAGCATAATTCCCTTGTGGAAAACGTGTAAAATCCTGGGAACAGAGATGAGGAGGAGCCCGGAACTATACGCTGCCCAGTCCCGTTATCCTTCAAGGGATGAGTTTCTGAGGCAGATCGTGCGAGGCTTCACATCCAGTCTAGTGGGTACGTTTATCCAGTAGGACTCGGAGCATAGGGCTGGATCCCGGGCGGAGCAAGGACTCTGCACCCCAGAGCAGTCTGGGACTGAGCCACACTGGGAGTTTTGCTCCGTTAGTCTCAGGACGCCAAGGATACCCGGAGCTTTAGAAGGGCACAGTCATAAAATGAGTACGCTACCTAAAAATTTCATTCTCCAAGACATAATCAGAGACCAGGCAAAACGGAGGAAAGGGTCTATGGAATCGGTTTTGGGGGGTCGTTTCTTTTCTCTCAGTCCTAATGTGTTTCATAATACAATAAACCACATAAAAGGAGACTAAAACTGGAGTATCCTGTGTGTGCATGGCAAAGGTATAATTAGAAATANCTAGTTACTGTTCACACTAAAGAAATCAGTANATCAGATTGTGCAATATATATATATAATAATTTATATTATAAAAATTCTTGTTTGGGCAAGCATATCTTTTTAAAAGACCAGAAAGATACACTTGGTCTTGGAAATTAATTGAACAAAATTCATGCATGCATTTTCTTACAACTTCTACAATTTTAAATAGCTTTTTCCATTTTACTTTTCCTTGGGGGTTACAAAACCTGAGAAGGAAGTCTCTCATCATGGCAAAGAGCTCATCGACTAGGCATGTGGAATGCCTGACCACACTCAGAACCTGGACGCCAGGGGAGTCAGTCTCCAGGGTATTTTTGTGACCAGGGATCACTTGATCCACACAATAGCACTGTGGAATCAGGAACCCTCAGTTAGTTTGGAAAATCCAAGCAAACACAGGGAAACAAATGCCCTTAGCTCTAAGCTAAGGGGCCATGCATGGCTGGGTTTCTAGCTCACTGTGATAGCTGCTGCTGTGTTTGGGATTAACAAAGGTGCTTTAAAGCTTTAAGTACATGATTATTGATGTGAATAAGCCATGATCTCACTCCAGGCCATCAACTGTGATGCTAGCTCTTCTTTGACCTGTGTGATCTGGAGGTTAAAAATTAAACCTCATAGTTACTAATAGTTATTTGATACTGAATATTAAGTTAAGACATACAAGGAATTATAAATGAAATCTCGGAGTTCATCAGGAGTTTCTTTTTAAATGCTTCATTTGCAATTTAACAATGTACAAAGTGGGGCATATTAAAACAACACTAGGTAAAATTGTCAAAGTGAAATATCTAACAGATTTAGATACAATAATTTTGAAAACAATACTTGGGACTTTCATCTTATTTTCTATAAGAAATTAGTAAAAACTATAATTTAACATAATTTATAATAAATTGTGTAATTATAAGCCAGGAGTGGTGGCTCACACCTTTAGTACTGGCATCTGGAGTTAACAAGGTAGGCATATCTCTGCAAGTTTGAGGCCAGCTTGGTCTACACAGGAATTTCAGGGGCAGCTAAGGCTACACTAATGAGACCCTGTCTCAATAAAGAAAGAAATAAGTAATTAAACCTCATCTGAATTCATCTGCAATTATTTTTTCAAAAACCTCACCTGCAAATTTATCATCTGTATCTTAACTGAATTACTCCAGCTTACTTAACTATAAATTCAAAATTATCTGTCCAGAGAGAAAGAGATACTTCTAAATTGTGTTCAGGACTTTTAGGGTTTTGGAGTCGGCTTGGAAAGGAAAATTGTTAGGTATACACCAAAACTAGGAGAAAGATAAAAGAATCATTAATAATTAACTACAGACTATCTCCTCCAATTCTCCCAGCAGAATCATGGGAAAGTTGATGTAGTGGCCAATTTTCTGGCTTTTCCTGCCAATATGAGTGTATGTAAACAGAGGAAAAGATAGGGGGAAAGAAGGGAGAAAACCAGGCCAAGAGGTGCCCTTGCCAGAGTTAACGAGATGATATTAAATTAAACTTAAAATATTAGAAGTGATAACATTTAGATATATTTTATCCATGATTTAACCATTCTATTTTGGTTATCATGTAAACATATTATTTACATGATATTAACATATCATGTAAATACAATTAACTCAAATCTTCCACAAATTGATTTAGTATTTGTGTTGCATTACCAAAAGAGAAAAATCACCAATTAGGATTTGAAGTAATTTAATAATTCAGCTTACATATTATATTCAGGAGCATGGATTTTTCCATTACTTTTTATTTTCATAGAATAAGCTGTAGGACAGAAATGCAAAAATAGACAACACAAGTTAAAATTTCAATAAAACTATCTGACTGTGATGGGTAGCCTGACTTTGACCTTCCTTCTCAACAGTGTCAGCTGAAGCTTGGCAAGGGTATGCTATAGATAATGACAGGCTTGGTTCCCGAGGTTGCCACTAGTGACAGCTGGTCATTTGGATAAGATCTTATATTTGGCCACTGTTCTTGGCAAGGCTNGAGGAGAACAGCCTAACTGGGATATGTCAGGCTGTGATCACTTTACTTGAAAGTGGGAGCAGGAGTTCCAGGGTGAAGCCCTCCCAGATCCACCCAGTAAGATCTGATCATCAAGGTCCATCAATTCAAACCAGTTTCTTCCAAACATAATTGTTATTTTAAAATACAGTAATAGAACATTAAGAGGAGAAAATGGTTGAACTTTATAATATGCTTTCTTAGGATCAAACATGGACCACTGAGACTTGTTTCTAATAATTTCATGTTTGTTTTAGAATTTAACAGGTGGAGTTTTGTTTTTTGTGGAGTTTTATTGTTGTTGTTTTGTTTGTTTGTTTGTTGACTTCTCAGAAGCATTTAGGTGGCCATTCGCCTACATTTCTCTTTGGTCTTAGGTACCTCCTATGGGAAATAGAGGACATAATGCCGACTGTACAAGGTTCTTGTGACGCTTACATGACAATATGCAAGGCAGCTAACATAGCATAAGATAGTAGAGCGAGCCCTCAGCAGAATTAGTGTCTTTCCTTGTTCGCTACATAGAACGTCTCTCTGGAAAGTCATCTACCCTAAATAATCCCTGTTCCTTGTTGACCATAAACAGCGCTTTCCTTGCGTGTTGCAAAGTGTAGGTGCTAACCTGCAGATACCATTACATGAAAGAGATATCTTGGGTGTATGAAATAAAAATTGATACGCACAGCACTCACCCTCTCCTACAAACTGTCTTGTCTGCTTGGAGTAATCATGCATAGGCCCTTTTCAATGCAGGGACCAATTATGCATATAATGCATTAATCTAACAGAACTCAATGGAACTCTCAGCACTCCAATAACACCTAAAAATCATCTTATGAGGTTGAAAAGTTACTCTACTTGATGATGAGGATTTTTATTTCCCATTAGTTCCTCATACCTAGTGACGTTTCAGGTCCTTTCAGAAGCACGGTGCGCATACTCTTCACCCGTCCTTCACTGCATCCACAGAGCCTCCTTTACTCTTTCCATAAGGCTTTTATTCTCCCCTGCTGTGGACTTCTTTTTGCACACTTTCCTTTCGTTCAGCTGCTTCTTCCTTTTTCTATACCTTATAGTTTAAAACTGTTTATCCCTGAAATTACATAGACTGTGTTATGTGCATAAAAATATCATGCTCTTTTCATCTATAAGATCAGTGATGTATTAAACCTGCCTTCTTTTGTTTCCAACTGCCATTCTAATTCAAGGCAAAGCCACTTGTTGGGCCTGTAATGACTCATTTTTGGAGAAAACAAAGAATACTATATCCATTGTCATGTACTTTGTTTCCCTGGGAAGAAAACTACAGCAACCTCATTTCTACAGGAGCTAGAAGATTCCCCTGATGGTACCCTCTGTAAGCTACATTATATAAAGCATTGTGATCCTTGGGTGACTAAATAGCTTCTCAGAATAACACCTACCCTTCTCTGGATTCCTAACAGCAAACAGAGTGATGCATTTACATTTAAAAAGTAACGTGTTGCCCTAATTCTTACTCTCATGTTATGAATTTAATTGAATAGATAATTAAGGAACAAATAAAAAACATTGGCTTTTAAATTGTAAATGCCATTTTGCAAGACACACCTGGGTTGGCCCCAAATCTAGAGCTGGCCTTCTAGAAGTTTAAGAACAGGCTGCCGCAAAGACTTGGCTCTGGAGGGGCCCTTGGAAGGACAGAATCTGGGTAAGGGAGGACATGTGTCAATGGTGAGCAGTGCACACAGAACAGCTGTTTAGGTGAGTACCAGACTCACCACAAACAGCCATCCTCCAGAGAACTAGTCCTGTGCTATAAACCTGACCCACTCTAAAGAGGCAGCATTAGTCCATACATAAGCATAGAGCCTCAGGACCAAATGACCTTCCCTTAGGTCACACTTCTTAAAAGTTCCACCACACTTCACCATCACCCTGGGGATCAAGCTTCCAGTGCAGGAAGCTTTGGGAAGCAAACTGCATCAAAACATAGCAGCATCTTAGAGATATGAGATCATTCAAGACTGTATTTCTTCATCCATGTAACAGGGCACAAAATTATTTTCATCGACCTTTCTAAAATGCCATTATTCATTGTTTTCTAAAGTTCAATACCTATTAATAACAGAACTCTTTCAATTTGGGAAATGCATCATACCACTCTTTTATCCCATTTATTCCAAATAATGAAATTTAAAGTCTATTCTTAAATGTTTTAAACATTGAGTATTAATGTAAACAACTTTAATATTGTAAGAGTAAAAATAGTTTCTATAGAAAATGTTAAGCAATATATTTCCATTTTTTCTTTATTCATTTAAATATAAACTATTATTTTATGCTCCCCCAAAAAAGAAAATAATTTTAATTGACCTATAACGCAATGCTTTAAAAATACTTTCAATTAGCTGGGCAGTGGTAGCAGGCCTTTAATCCCAGCACTCAGGAGGCAGAGGCTGCCAGATCTCCGTGATTCCAAGTCTAGCCTGGTCTACAATGCAAGTTCCATGACAGCCAGGGCTGTTATACAGGGAAACTCTGACCCAAATAAATAGATAGATAGATAGATAAATAAATAAATAAATAAATAAATAAATAAATAAATAATGCAATTAATCATGTATTAGTATTCCCAATGCCAACAAGACAGTTATGATTATAGTTTATTACCTAAACAAAAGTTATTTGTGTGTTTTTAATTTTTCATAAAAATTTTGTCCTCAAAAATAACTATGTTTATTATTTGGTTTTCTTCTGTTGGTTCACTCCTAGAACTTATAATGTTTTTGAGAAATTAATTGTTGTGACGTAATATTAGCCAGAGCTATAAATTATAGGCAATTGAAATCTTAATTACATATTAGTATATGATTTGGTATTTGATACTTAAATAACTAAACTCATATGAAATCTCTAAATGAATTTCTTCAAGCCAGAGACTTGTTCATTAAAAAATGCCACTATAAGAAAAATGCAACTGTGGAACACAATGGGGTTAAGCTATGTAGTCACCAAGGTAACTGTAGCATAAACTTAAATGTACAGGACACATAATTGGGACCAAGAGGATCTGCTATGAGAGCAAACAGTATCTCTGGCCTTTAACTGTTCAGTTTCTTTTAGCTGTCCAGTTCACCACCTCCCATTGATACAGTGTCATTTTCTTGTGACCTTGAAAGACACTATAAATATGAATAGTTACTGATATGAACTCCTGTAAAACTAAAAGTATCCAAAGAGGTCTCTATAAATGCCAATATCTAAAGCATGTGTTTTGTTACATGCTGGAATAAATATTTTCTTGGAGCCAACACAGCATGGGACTAGAACTTATGGTCTTTGGAGTTACAGTTCCATATCCGAATTAGCTATACTAGAACTTTTTTTGTTTATTTGTTTGTTTTGTTTTTTGTATTTTCATATGTCAGAAGTATCTGGTGAATTATGATGACTTTGAGGAATTTACAGTTGACAATAAATAATTTTTCCTCATATCAATATATTTTAACCTTGAAATACAATATCAGTTAACTGAAACAGAAGTTGGTTTATATTTTTATAATGTTAACTTACCAGAATGCTCCATTGATAAAGGAGCAGAACTGAGTAAGAAGTACTTTTGTGGCATGCAAAAGTGAATTGCAGTTCTTGGGAGAGCCAGGCCCAAAAGACCCAGGACAACAAACACACTATGTCATATTTATGGAATGTGACAGAGCACCTAATTACTGTTAGGTAATATTTATTAAAGTCAATAGACAGGACAGTTGGAAAGCATGTCCACATTGCAGAGCTAAGACAGTATCAATCAGACAAATAGAACCTGTGGGATACAGTGGATGGGCGCCGGAGAGGAAGGCTGTGAAGACTCAAGCGTCCTGTGCTGGCTGGAAGCAGCTCCGTCCTGATACCTCTCCCCATTAGTCCCTTACTAAACTCAGGGGTTCTGTTGATATAAACATTAAGGACAGGTTATCCCACTAGACTCTATCAGAGCCTCAGTCCTCAAGAGTGGTAATTCTGATCAAATTAAGGTTTTTCAGCTTCATATACGTAATTATTTATTATTGACCTTAAAGACATCCTTCTTTTCAGAAGTGACAGGTACAAAACCCAAACAATTCACAAACAAATTTGCACCCAGACGAGCAAAATGAACCTGGCTGGCCCTGTGGGCAGAAGTTCACATAAGATTCCTTCCTCACAGCCAGACTGATGCACAAGGCGTTTCCAAGATAAACAGAGCTAGGCTCCCTGTTTGGCAGCATTGTATTGAGACTCACAGTTCTTTCCTGGGATAGTCTTTCTTTCAAACGAGGATCAGACGTGAAGCTGAGAGGCACAACTGGTCAAATCTTTCATCTTTGGCTTAAGTCAAAGACTTCCCACCTTGATATCTGACTGAGAGAATGGAATGAATGATGGTCATTGTTGATGAGGACTCAGGACTCTGCAATCAATAACACTGTCTCCTCTACCAGGGTGATGAGAGAAAGAAATGGCCACCTGGCCACTTTCCCCAGGCACAAAGAAGAACTGGCATAATGTCAAAACAGAATTTTTGAAAAGCCCAATAGTTCTGATTCAAGTGTAATCCCCATGTTTTCCCATTGCTGAAATGCTATGTTGCTTAAGCTCCTGTGGATTTTTCAAGATCTCTTATCAAAGGAAATGAAAGAATTCCTCTCTTTGGCAGTGAAAAATTAAGAAAAAAATCTGAAAATGTAATCATTTGATTATAATAAAAACACAAAGTACAAATCTAATTTATAAATTTAATGTACTTTTCCTAGAATAGGTAGATATCTTTAGTTTTTCTGTAGACACAGTATCACAAATCTTATCATAAATCCATAATCTTTCTAAAATCAATCTTTATCAACCAACAAACCCTGTGACATAGGTGACTTATTGTATACCTATTATTGCAGAAGATTCTATGGTTACCTAGTCATATCCGATTCAATGGATTCCAAATGCAATAATATTTTAACAAAATCCAATACACTCAAAAGATATATTTAAAGAATACAGCTGAAGGAATTACATTTATTTTCTCATGCATTCAGCATATTTACTCAGTACTCCTGTGTATAAGTCTCTGTCCTAGGCACCAGCAATCTGTCAAGGAACAAGAGAAAGTTTCTCTCATTCAGCTTATGGCTTGTGTTCTGGTCATGCACTGACAAACACCAAGCAGACTGGTAACCTGTGGTTTGTGATTCATGATAGAATAAAAGGCTAAGCTAGGAAATGATGTACTGGGGAGACCAGAAAGAAGAGATCCCCTTAGGATATAGTTATGGAAGGCTTCCAGAAGAGATAAAGTCAAAGAAATAATGCTTGGAAAGGCATTAATCATTTGAAGAGTTCAAGGAAGGCCATCCACAGGGGCAGAAACTCCAAAAATGCTATAACTGGAGAGTGATAATTCAGAGAGAGGTTGGTGTAAGGCAAGCTCAGGGAGGATGGTGAGCACAGACCCTAGAAGCCTTAAAGGTCACAGTAAAAAGTTCACTTTGATGCACTGGTGAGCTAGACGATGTAGCAGGGAGGAAAGACAACCTGATTCACATCATCTGTTACTCACTGTTAACCAAGAAGGGAATGAGTAGAAGTGGAGGAAAAAAAAAAACCCACATAATTTGCATTACAAAGGTTTTAGCTAAATATTTTCTTTATACGACTAAGTTAGCAATTTCATAGCTCATTAAGAAGGTTGATATGGCTACACAAACAAGAAGAATAAAAGAAGCAAAACTCAATTCAAGATTTCAATATGGATAACTGTAAAATAAGATAACGGAAATGCTGAACACTGTCTTGGTTGCCTCCACATTGGGAGATGGGGAGTGGGTATCAGTCTGAGATAGTTAACTAGGAAACCACTGAGAATTCCCTTAGTCATCTTCATTTTATGACTCAGACTAAAATGTATCTCTAAGATATAGATCAGAGCACACAGTGATAGATGGTCACAAAGCTCCCCAGAGCCTGTCCAGCTCATAATATCAGCTATAGCTAGATGTGGAGATGCCAGAATAAGTGTTTATTTGTTTCTGTGTTTGATTTCATTTATGTATTTAGTTGGTTACTTTGAAAATGTAATCAGGGAGACATCAAAATCTTGCAATCAAGAAAAAAATTAAAAACAGAATTTTAAAAATTTTTGAATGAAAAACTAATTAAAAAGGTTAAAAACAGAATTATTATGTTATCCAGCCATTTGATTGCTGGATATAAGTCTAAATCAGATAAAAATAATATTGTAAAGAGATACTTGCACTCACATGCTCATTTCAGCATTATTCAAAAATAAGAATTAATATAAATATCCTTTGATAGATGAATGGAAAAGAAATGTGTATATATGTATTTGTATAAACACACAACTACATATACACATACACAGAGAGAGAGAATAAGAAAGAGAG
>LZPO01067808.1:1612-12131 GCA_001675575.1 Neotoma lepida
AGCCACCTGAGGCCACGGAGATATTCTGGCCCATTCTGAACTGAGGGCCATATTTGGGTCCGTTGCTATACACCAGCAGTAGTCTGGGCAGATGTCTGTGATCTCCTGGACTGGGATGCCCCCTAAGGCTATGTTGATGTCCCATAAATTGGCCCTCCCTGTCCGTGGTTGTGGCAATTGGGTGAGCTGGCCCCACGCTTTGCCTGAGCAGCACAGTAGAGTTAGCCCTGGTGATAGTGGTGAAGGGATGTGAGCACAGAAGAGGCCCCACCCCTTGCTAGATGCAGCACTTGGAAGAGTAGGCCCTATACCTCCCATAGGCAAAAGAGTAGAGCTGGCCCTAGTGGTACGGACTTGGGTGTACAGACCCTACTGTATGAGCAGGAAAAATGGCCCTACTCTGTAGACAGAAGTTTCTGTTCTGTCTGANCCCACAGCTGTTCAGTTCCAAATAATACACAGAGGTTTATATTAATTATAAACTGTTTGGCCTATTGCTCAGGCTTATAACTAACTAGTTCTTACACTTAAATTAACCCAGAATTCTTATCTATGTTTAGCCATGTGGCTTGGTATCTTTTTGCACTCCAGCATTCTCATCTTGTTCCCTCTACATCTGGTTGGAGATCATGTCTCTGCCTTTCCTCTTCCCAANATTCTCCTAGTCTGGTCACCCCACCTACACTTCCTGCCTAGCTACTGGCCAATTAGCATTTTATTAAACCAATAGGAGTGACAAATCTTTATAGTGTACAAGAGCNTTATCCCATACCACTGCCCTTTGTTTGTGCACTGCAGGAGAACTGGCATGAAGGTGTAAGAGTAGATGAGCTGGCTTTGTCCCTTACCTGAGCAAAGCAGGAGAGCTGGTCCTGGTGGCCCAGGTGCAGAAGAGTGGGCAGGCTGACCAACTCAGCTACCACCCAGATTCAAGGCTTTGAGTTGACTCCCCCAACATCTACTCCATCTAAGAACTGTTGGAGAGCTTGAAGGCATTGGTTCTGCAGAAGCAAAGCTACAGGATCTTCATGACACAGGAAAACAACAGATATCAGAGAGCAGTCCAGGTGAGAATCCATTATTGATAGTGTAGCAGAAGCCAGAGAGCTAGAACNAGACTAACGACTCATTGCAATGAACATTTGCAAGTAAAGTTGTTTAGGCAAAGGGGTAGACTGGGGGACACACTGTGACACACCACAACTTCCACTGCAAGATTTTTTGTTTGTTTTTCTTTAACTAGCATTTTTATTTCTTAATTTTTTAATTTTTATTTCATTTACTTTTTTGTTTTCTTTTTTGAGAGAGGTTGCAAGGGTCNAGGGCAGATATGGAGGGGTGGGGGATGCGTGGGGTTGGGGTGCATGATATGGAATTCACAGTAATCAATAAAAAGTTTAAAGAAAATTGTGGTTGGGGTCATCATAACACGAGGAACTGTATTAAAGGGTAGCAGCATTAGGAATGTTGAGAAGCAGTGATCTAAAAGAAATTGATTATTTTCTCCATTAGGTACCACTTACTGAGGTGAAATCAAGATCAGATAAGTAAACAGACTTATANCCGTAATGAAATAAAAGCAGTCTATGTCCAGAGCCAGATTGTTTCAGTGTCGATTTCTATCAGACTTTTAAAAAGAGTTAACACTAATGCTCCTCAAATTATTCCACAATCCAAACAGAAGGAACATTGCCCGATTTATTTTATGGGGCCACAGTTACCCTGATACTCAAACCACATAAAGACCCAACAATGAAAGAAAATTACAAAACAATTTTCCTTATAAACATACACAAAAATACTAAATAAAATACTTCCAAACTGAATCCAAGAACACATCAAAAAAATCATCCACTATGATCAAATAGGCTTCATTCTATAGAAGCAAGGATGGTTCCATACACAAAAATCAACAAATATAAACCACCATATACACAAAATGAAAGAAAAAACTCATCTTACTAGATGTAGAAAATGCTTTTGACAAAATCCAGCATCCCTCCATGATAAAAATCCTGGAGAGATTAGGGATGCATAGCACATACTAAACATAATAAAGTCAGTTTACAGCAAGCCAATAGCCAAAATCAACTTAAATGGAGAGAAAATTGAGGCGATTTGTATTCCATTAAAATCAGGAATAAGACAAGGGTGTCCACTCTCTCTATAACTATTCAATATAGTACTTGAAGTCTTAGCTAGAGCAATAAGGCAACAGAAAGAGATAGGGGACAAAAATTGGAAAGGAAGAATTCAAAATATCTTTATTTGCTGATGATATGATACTATAGATAAGNGACCCTAAAAATTCTACTGGGAAACTCATACAGCTGATAAATGCATTCAGTAAAGTAGCTAGATACACATGCCATGCAAACAAATTTGTAGCCCTCTTATAAACAAGTGAAAAGTGGCATCAGAAAGAAATCAGTGAAATAGCACCACTCAGACTAACCGCATATAATATAAAAGATCTTGAGGTAACTAAATCTAACCAAGCAAGTGAAANGATTTTATGAAAAACAAACAAAGAAGAAAAAAATTAGATCTTTGAAAAAAGAAATTGTAGAAGCTATCCNAAGATGGAAAGATTTTCTATGCTCATGTATCAGTAAGATTAACAAAATAAATGGCCATCTTAGCAAAGCAATCTATAGATTCAAAGCAATCCCTATTAAAATCTCCAATACCATTCTTACAGACCTTGAAAGGACAATACTCAATTTCATATGGGAAAACAAATACCCCAGGATATCTAAAAGACTCCTAAACAATAAAAGAACTACTGGAGGTCTCACTATCCTTGATTTCAAGTTCTACTACAAAGCTATAATAATAAAAGCATCATTGGGCATAAAAACACACACAGATACATTGATCAAAGAAATAGAAATGAAGACCCAGTTATAAATCCACACACCTATTGACTTGATTTTGATAAAATAACCAGAAATACATGCTGGAAAACAGACAGCATCTTCAAAAAAATGCTGATGGTTAAATTGGATGTCTGCATATGGAAGAGTGAGAATAAACTATACTTATCACCCTGCATAAAACTCAACTCCACAAAGATGAATGACCTCAACATAAAACCAGATATANTGAACCTGATAGAAGTGAAAGTGNAGAATCNCATTGAACTCATTAACACAGGAGAAAACTTTCTGGCCTGGAGGACATGGATAGTGCAGGCACTAAGATCTACACTTAACAACTCGGACCTCATAAAACTGAAAGGCCTCTCTAAGGCAAAGGACAAAGGAACAGTCTACAGAATGGGAAAAGAAATATTTAACTACTCCGCATCCATTAGAAGACTAATATCTCATATATATATATGTATATATATATATATATACATGTCATATATATATACGCTATCAAAAAAACCAAATAACTCAATCTAAAAATGGGATACAGACAAATGTAAACAGAAAATTCTCAACAGAGGAATCTCAAATGGCTGAGAAACAGTTAAAGAAATGTTCAACATCCTTAGCCATAGGGGAAATGCAAATCAAAACTACTTTGAGAGCCCATCTTACACC
The DNA here is from genome assembly GCA_001675575.1 of Neotoma lepida. Lineage (NCBI taxonomy): Eukaryota > Metazoa > Chordata > Mammalia > Rodentia > Cricetidae > Neotoma > Neotoma lepida. The sequence goes on from LZPO01067808.1 coordinate 5,164, forward strand.
TGTCTTAATGGCTGAAATCAATAACATAAGTGACAGCTCATGTAGCCAGAATTTTGAATAAGGGGGATATTCATTCATTGCTGGTGAGGGTNAGAACTTGTACAGACACTATGGAAATCAATGTGGCAGTTCCTCAGAAAGTTGGGAATCAATTTACTTCAAGATCCAGCTGTACCACTCTTGGGCATATGCTCAAAAGATGCTTGATTCTACCACAAGTACACTTGCTCAATCATGTTCATTCCTGAGCTATTCATAATAGTCAGAAACAGGACTGAACCTAAATGCTATTCAACACAGGAATGGTTAAAGANTATCTGGTACATTTACACAATGGAATATTAATCAGCTGTTTAAAATTATATCATNAAATTTATAGGCAAATAGATAGAGCTAGGAAATAAACTGAGTTTGGTAACCCAGACCCAGAAATATAAATATGATATGCATTTACTTGTTAGTGGATATTAGCCATTAAATAAATGATAAACAAGCTAAAATCCACAAACCCATAGTTTTGGTATATAGCTAGGAACTGGGGGAGGGGCACATGGATCTCCCTGGGAGGTATAAATAGAATAGATTTTATGGGTGTACTGAGGATGGGGGACAGGAATGAGANGACCTGTTGGNGAGTGGAATGAGAGATGGGGTTTGGGAGAGGGAATATGGGGAGAGACAGCTAGAACTGAGAAACAATTGGAAAGTGNTATACATCNAGCATAGTGATTTCACAAAATATATGAAGGCATTCCTGATGAAGTTTCTACAAGGAGACAGAGTCCCAACTGGCTGTCAAAGTTTGTCATCCAATGAAGCTTCTAATATTGGGGTTGGGTTTTATCCAAATGAGTTGTTGGCCAAAAGGTCACATGGAACTCTCCAAATGACCTAGGCTGTTACGACAATAGATTGCTCTCCACAAACTGACAGCAAGTCCCCGTCCCTGAAGACAACAGCCATACAGCTCATTGAATATGGAGAGGGTGAGCTGGTGCCTACATGAACATTCATTCTAATGTTCCAATGTCTTTGATACAGGAAAGCACTTTTAGGGTACCAAAAGAGACATGCAAACACTGACCAAGCCACAAAATCTTTGGTCTACAATCTGTCCTGCCTACAAAAATTGCTAGTGCCAAGATGGCACAGAGTGTGTGGNAATAACCAACCAATGCNCATTTTTACTAAAGTCCCACTCTACAAAATGGAACCCATAACAGGTACTGCTTGGGTAACCAAGAATGGGAGACTAAATAACCCAGAGACCTAGGGTAAAACCAAATACTACTGGGTATAAAAACAAAAACAAAAACAATAAAATGACGCCTAGTGACCTCCTGCTGTACTCATAGACTCGTGTTTTATTCAATCATCATCAGAGAAGCTTCCTCCTTCAGCAGATGGGAACAAACACAGAGACTCACAGGCAGATATTATGCAAAGAGACACCTTGGAGCACTCAGCTCTAAATAGGATTTCTCCATTAAATGCCTCGCTTAGAGATTAGAGAACCCCGAGGAAGAGGAGGCAGAAAAAGTTTAAGAGCCGGAGAAGATGGATGACACCCAAAAAGCATGTCTACTAAACCAATATGAGCTTTGCTCATATGAACTCACAGAGACTGAAGAAGCATGCACAGGGCCTGCACCAGGTCCTCAGAATATATATTATGGTCCTGAGTCTAGTGGGGTTTTTTTTTTGGATTCCTGAGTGTGTGAATGAGTGGGTCTCTATTTCCAGAGCCTCTCTTGAGTTTTCCCTCTTTTATTTGTTTTGTCTAATTCTGATGTGTTAGTTTTTGTTCTACCATTTATGTTATTTTATTATTGACCCTTAGAAATAAGTTTATTATCTAATTAGACACAGAAAGGGAGCAGATCTGGATGGAAGGGAGGTGAGGAGAACCTGTGAGGAGTAGAGAGAGGGGAAACTAATCAGGATATATTGTGTGAGTAAAACATCTATTTTCAATACAAGGGAAAAATATTTAAAAAAAAAACATAAATTTTACATTTTAATTCAGAGCATTTTACAGATGTCCCTTCCTAAAATTAGACCTGATGAATCATAAGAATTAATGACAGAAAAAACAAATTAATGACCGAATAAGATATTAGAAGGAAAAATACATGACAATACTATATAGAAGGTTTAAAAGATTATCTATCCAATGATAGTGTAACATAAAATATCAAATTATAGAATAAAAGAAGAGAATTTGTATAATTAATGGTAGAAGAGATATATTTTAAGTTGAGTTTTGGTTGTTGAATGGTTGGAGTAAAACTGAGATTTCCTCATGTAGAGTTTCATAATTAATTATATGTAAATATCATTCCTGCCCAAATANCTGGTTAATAANTTTTTGTATGAAAGTGTTTCCAGAATAGACCATAAAGAAAAATATTTTGTGTTTCTTATTGTGGGCATGTGTCACCCATATTTTTATGGTCCCAGGTATAAGAGAATAACAGAGAGAGGGAACACTCTCTCCCTTTTGGCTTAAACTATGACCTCAATTAAGAAGATTCTGTCCTCAGAGTGCGACTTACATTGATCCCCNAACTCAGTTCTCAGGCACAAGGTTTACCTAGAATTGATATCCTTGCTTGGCCCGATTCTCAGAACATTAGACTAGGACTGAAAATGTCAGTGCACTTTCTGGGTTTCCAGGTCACAGGCGGCTGAACATAGAGCATGACCGTCAGGCTTACATGGGTCAATTTTGTACACTATCCTTTGTCTACTGCATATATCATTATAAAGAGATATATACTACACTTTCCCCTATTGGTTCTTTTTATTTGGGAAATTTAATATAAAATATGTAAATTTTAAGATTAATCTTTATTACCTAACAGGTTATTTCTTCTCATTTCTATTATTTGCTTTTCCTTTATATCACCTCACTTTTCCTTTTTTACTTACAGGAAATTATATTAAATAAACAGTACATATTGGACTAGATACCCTTTGCTAAAATTATGGAAATAGACATGGTATAATGATTTCTAGTTTCTCACAGTTGCCATTTTAAGTAATACAGGCATTGAACAAACATATATAGATGATAAGAAAAAAGAAATATTGATTCATATATTTACTATTCATATGTATCCCACATACCAAATATATATGTATGTAAATATGGTAAAGAGTTAATATTTATTTAGTAATGCCAACTGCCATTTAGTTATGAAGGGTTTTATATTTTTTTATTTTTATCCTCTTTAGTGTGTAAATTACATTACACCAATTTAACTGATGTATTACATAGGCTGTCTTGCAGTCAAAAGCCACCTCTAACATGAATATAGAGAAAGTACCACAAGATATGGTGAGCACATAGTGTGTATAAGGAGATATCACTCACACATGGTAGCCTACTTGTTATGTTCATCAAAGTCAAAGATGTCAGAAAAACTGAAGTGGAAATATAAACGGGGATGATTAGTAGAAGATAAATTTACAATTAAATTTGGATGCCAAATGATGAATTTCAGATTATTGAGAAGACTTGGGAAATTATAGAATAATTTAGTGTGGAAAACTACTATGATCACAGTTAGCACTTACAAGGCTTCACAAGGTTGTTCTGGCTTCTATGAGAAAAATCACCCAGGGAAGAATGTTAGGGTCGAGTGCTACACACAGAGATTTTTGAGGATAAATATAAGCCTTTAACTTATTTATGAGAACATCTTTTGTTGTATTTTAAATGTCATTTGAGTATTATACATAGGATATGGTTTTAAGAATCTTATGTCAGTCCAAAAATGCATTTATTTTACTTATGGCAGATAGAATAAAAATAAAAAATTCATGGTATCTTTTAATCCTTTTAGTAGTTGAATGTATTATCAAGTTGAGTATACCTTTTCAATCTTATAAAAGCAGAAAGCACTAAGCAACAGTTTAATGTCACATTATACTTTTAAAGTACCATTCAAAACACAAAATCTTTTATATAATCAAATGAATTTAAATGTAGATAAAATATTAGTTTTCTACATTGGTTTATTAAAATGAATAGTTTAGCCATATGTGATAGCTTATACCTATAATTCTAACATTCTAAAGGCTGAGGCAAATGGCTTATCATCAGTTAGAAGCTAGCCTGGACTACACAGCAAGTTTCAGGCAAGCTGTTGCTGCAGAGTAAGACCCTATTTTACCCTGTTTCTATATTCATGATTTGTCAGAAACCATTATCTAGAGATCTGTAAATATATATGTGATGTATTTCTTAAAAATTTTACTCATGAGGCCACCCTGGCCTACAGACCTAGTTTCAGGAAAGTCAAGGCTACACAAAGAATCTTGTTTCAAAAAAACAAAACAAAACAAACAAACAAAAAATCACTCATGATAACAATAAAAAGAATTTCCAAACAGAGGAGCTAGATTAAAAACTACAGAATTTTATTTGTCACGGCTGGCATCTTTAAAAGGAAGGAATATTTCATTTCAAATGTAGTATAATGGTCACCATTTCTGGACTATTCCCACCAAGCCAGTGAATTGGCACTGTGATCAATAAATGGTTTAAAAATTCTGGTTGTTAATTGTTGAGAAAAAGAAATTACAGTATACTGATGAATACACTTTTGTTAGTTGTGCAGTATATCTGCTCCTAACTGGTAGGATACAAACAAGATTCCTCAGCTAAACATTGAGGGAGTAGTACTATCTTTTATCTTCTTATTATCGTTAGAGAGAGAACTTATTTAGCTTTCAATGTGAAGTAGAAACTAAGGCATTACAGCTTTATAATTCATTTGTTTATTTCCTGCAGCTGCCTTGTAGGAAATCTGAGCATCTTCTAATTGGGAAGGTGTCCACCAGCAATTACATCAAATGGAATCCATGGGATCCAGTAATTATAGAAGATTGGATTAAGANCAAATGGATGCTTAATAATAATGACCTCTTAATGATGATGATGAGAATGGTCAAACTAAAGAGTATGAGTGTGGCATTAGCAGTGGGCTAAAGACTATTTTTACTCTGCATTTTACTGTTTTTTAATATGCCTATTTTAAATTCCATTTTGCAATGTAAAATATCTTTTTATTTGGTAATATTCAAGATATTGATAAATGTCCTGACACTTTGTAGTAGCAAGGTTTAGCTAGGGCAGTTTACTGTAATAATTATTTTCTGTATTCTTTTTTCTGTAATTCAGTTCTATTAAAAAATAGGATAAAATTGCATGTGTTTAAATATTTGCTGACTCAAAGATCTTTGTGTAAAGAACGGAACATCAACTACATCTTACTAAAGTCTACATGTATTCAGTTTTAGTTCACAAAGACAGAATTAGAGGGAGTATGGGTAAAAAAGTACAGGGGAAGGTCAATCAATTATGAATGCAGAAAAACGGGTTATAGAAAGGATGATGTTCTTAGATTATGTTTTAGAATAAATATTGTTTTCCACTGGGTGCTGGTGGCTTATGCCTCTAATTCCAGCATTTGGGAGGCAGAGGCAGGTAGATTATTGTGAGTTTGAGGCCGGTCTGGTCTACAGAGCTAGTTTCAGGACAGACATGGCATTATCATAGAGAAACCCTGTCTTGAAAAACATGTGATATATATATATATATATCTTTTCCACTTTAAATGAAAATTATGCCAGTTCTATGAGCTTGTATGTCCATATGTCCTTGTTGTGCATAATAGACACTGTTTTCTTAGAGTAATATACCAATTCTGGCTTGTACAATCTTTTGGTATTCTTTTCTTCATAAATCCCTGAACCTTGAGTGGATGGGTTCTCTGAAGACCTCCAATATATGGCTGAGTCCTGAAAATTTTTCATTCTCTTGACATTGTCCAGTTGTGGCTCTCTGTGTTAGTTCCCAGCTACTGCTTACTAATGAGTGTTGGTTGNTGAATATGAACTCATAGAGACTGTGATAGCATGTACAAGACCTTCACAGTTTCAAGCCAGACAAAATTCCAACATTGAAAAGAGAAAGTGGATGAAAAATACTGACTCCTGATCAAGAAATTATTTGAAATTGATAGCTTTGGGGACTGGGAAAATCAGTTTTCCCCAATGGAGTATCCCTGGGTAAATCAAACACAGTCCAGGGCAGGACCCATGCCCGTGTGTAGTTGACCAACACAAAATGAATTCCATGCTCAGTTGGGAGTGGGTTCTTTCCCAGTTTGGATTATTTTGGCTATTTTTATCTAATGGCTTTTNGGTTTTCATTTTATTTTGAGAAAGAGAACATGAAGTTGAATGGCTAGAGGATGGTAGGTGTGGTGGATCTTGGAGGGGTTGGGAGAANGGAACCCAAATCAAAATATATTGTACCAAAATATTTACATAAAATATTTAAAGTTATATGTTTTATCAAAATATAAACACATACAACTTGTATGGTGTAATATATTACCATTATTTTGATACTGTAACTTTGATGACTAATATAGTCCTAACGATTATACACTCCTATTTTCACATGTAAAATTCAGTCTAGAACTTAATCTAAGATTAACTTCTACAAGAAAAAATGCAAGTGATAATAACAAAAGTATACATCAAAAAAGTTAAAAANTATTACATTTTGAAAAATTAAAATTAACAAATTACAATAATGGTTGGAGTCCACAATTAAGAAAATGTTTTATAAGGAAGTTATGGGAAAGTATAGTGTCCCAGAGTTAACATCTGGGATAACTGAATGAATAGCTTTTACTTTGGAAAGTAAGCATTTAGAGATCTATATAGAATTCATAAAAGAGGTAAATTTATTAGAGTTCAGTATACAATCTTTCAACTATGATGTTGTAGAATCAATAAATACTTGCTATAAACTGTACTTCAGAGTATGGAATTTAATCCTTTCAGAGGCAAGTGATGTATGTTTCAATATTCTCTAGTGATTCTGGTTTTATGATCATCAAGGCATGTGTAATGGATGCTAAGCAGTGATGGTAAGTAATTGTTTGGTA
>LZPO01067810.1:0-10457 GCA_001675575.1 Neotoma lepida
AATGGCTGGACCCTCTAGGCCTATGAATTGGGAATGGTGTAGGTCTGAGCATCCAGATAGGTAAGAGGTCTATAGGTCCGCCACGGAAAAGAGGAATCTGCTGTCTGCTGCTTCAGAAGCAATTACTGGGCTTGAATTGTGTTTTAACTCNTTTACAGAACTCTTTCATGACCTAGATTTTTATTTATAATTATGGCAAAATTAATAGAATTCTTGATTAGATTAGAATCTAATCGAANAAGTTATATTTGGAATGACATGTCTGCTTTTTTACTTACTGGATCTTAAGTAATGAAGTCTAAAACTGTGCAGTGATGGCTGTGATATAATGAAACTTAAACTTAATGTAATATTCTAGCTCTGACTTATAAAAATTGCAGAAAATACCAAACTCAAAGGAAACATTTCAGTCATAGTGTTGTAACTCCATTACTTCCTTTCATCATTCTGTTACATGTTAAGAAAAATTAATAAATTTTACCTCCCCTTAAATGACTTTGTGAAACTAATAATGATTTTTAATGTTTTGACTCCATTAATTCATTTTAAGTATCTATCAGTTTTTTTTTTAAAAGACTACTTGAAGCAAATAGTGACTTTCATTCTTCTGTCCTGCTTGGTAGAAATAGTGTTACATGGTGTTATAAAATGATTCTGAATCTTACGATGGTAGATATTATAGTTTGAAAGGTCATTTGACTGTTTTTCTACTGAATACATCTCTTGAGGTCCTGCATCTGTAGAATTTTTTTGATGATGAAGGGAAGGAGACACATCAATGATCAGAGTACCTAGAATCATTTAAAAATCCATTAATTCATAGGCAGTATGATTTTTTCTTTCAAGTCTATGATATTTCTCATTCCCAGTTTGCTCGTCTGAGAATGATGGATGGTATGCTCTCAAATAATTGATGGAGTAATGAATGGCATATTACACTTACAGAAGATCCTTAGTAAATTTTCTCTTTTGCCCTGGTAGAAAGTGAGGACTAGACAAAGGACTTTACTGAAAGAAACCAAATCCNTTAAGCATTCATCACTCAGAGAAGCAATGTTTTCTCAAAGATTTTTGTCCTTCCTTGCAATATAGATACATCAATAGATACTGAATTAAGTGCCATACTTTGTCTGTTGGTAACATCCTGTGTTTGCATTTGTTTGACTAATGTGCAGGAATCACAAATGTTATTTACAAGATAGTGGTGCATGTTCATTGTGAAGACATTTTTTCATAAAAGTCAGTAAATTGGTTCCAAGAGAACGATGTGTGTTCTCTGCAGATTCAGGATGATTTGTCTGCTCATTGCTGTGGAGCATTACGGTGTATTGGGTTAGTAAGGCCAACTGTTTGCTTTCAGTTGCCTTTTCAATGTTTTGATACAGAGAGTTTATGTAAAGCTATAAATGCAGCTTGAAGATATATGAGCCCTTGGCTTCCCAGAGCTTGCTCTACTGAAGCTGGGACCACCACCCTTTGGGTCTGCTGGGTGAAGTGATTACGGTTCACCCACAGCCTTTCTGCTGTTTTAACTGAGTCTAGAGATGTGGGACTCTATAGCTAAAACATGCCATTGATATTTTTATCCATATGGATTTGGATCATATTTTATACTATGAAATACTGTAGTATACTTGAAGATGTGCTTCAATTTAATTTTTATTTTGTTGTTATTATTTATGATTGGCATAATAGTCTTTTTTGATTAATTACCGTGCCAGTTTTGAATCTTTTCATGTCACATGATTATTGCTCAGAAAGTTAGTTTCCTAAGAATTCCATACTTGACACTTCTAATTATATGATTCATAATCTCATATTTTCATGTGATAGTGAAGAAAGCATTTTTTTCCAAATTCAAGCCAATAGTGTCAGATTTGAAATTACTTAAGATCTATTTATTTGTGATGGTTACTCTACTGCTTGACTTTGAATGACTCTAGGATATCCTCATTGCCATGGTAGCCTTTTAGGTTAATCGTTACCATGGTAGCATGCATAAGGTTTTATTTACATTATCTTATTGCTTATCTGTTTTGTTTACAGAACTGTGAGCTGTTGAAAGGGAAGACATCTTTCTCTTCATTGATACCCATTTGTATGCATCCCCATTATAACAGATAAATGTTTTCCAAGTTATCTTGAATTGATTTAAACATGGAGTACTATATAACATGTTTGAGATATAAAGCATTAGTGGTTGGAAGTTATATCTGTGTAATTTGACTTGTCACTATGATATGATTTACTTATTTATCATGAATTTTGGTGGTAGGATTTGTACACAAGTGAGAACATCTCCATATAATTCAAAATGTGATCAATAAAGGAAAAACATAGCCCACAGCCTTGAACCTGCTTTGGAATCTATCTCTGTCCATCATGATGTCTCTGCTTTCAAACCACCTCAGACATTTAAACCTTGTCTAGAAGGAAGGTCAGAAGCTGTCTAATTCCAGTCTGTTTCTGTTGAGGTAAGTTGAGTCAGGATAAATGGGAACTTGCCTTGGTGTTAACGTCTCTAGTCAAGCAGAGTTTAACTCTTGGTGAAAGTCCAACCAGCTGCCCTCTCCTCCATGCCTGTCTTTTTCCAAATGGTGACTGAGACCATTCATTGAATAAACGCAAGCACTAGCCCAGTTAACCCAAGTGCATTTGTATTGGACAATCAGAGAAATATCAGAGTGCTATCTGCTAGAAAAGATTTATTTTCAATGTCTCTGGGAAAGTTTATTTTAGTTTCACATTAATTCTTTATCTGGAAAAATAGATTCAACTGTAGTCAAGACGTGAGTGTTTCTAGGCCAACAATGTTCATGTTTTCAGTGTGTTTTTAGAAATGACTTTTGTACTTGAACAAAGAAAACATTCAGAAACTACTTTTATTAGATGTATTAGGTTCTGAAATATATAAATGATAAAGACACAAGTTAGCAATTTTAATCTACTGGCAATAAAATATTAGTATATATAAATATAATATAAAAAGGACAAAAATATGTTGTAGTAAGTGCCACAGCAAGCATATTGTGTGGTTTTGTGTTTTCAAATAGCACAGAAATAAGCTAATTTATTATCTATTTATAAAATTTATAATTGAATCCTTACTTCACACCATAAACGAAAAGAAATTTCAAGTAAATTAACTACCTGAATGAGAAAAGTGTGACTTTTATAATGAAGGAGAGCCTGTGCTAAAATCCTTAGGGTGAGGAAAGACTTTTTAATTGAATTATAGAGAGCAGAAACTCATAGAATTAAAATGTGATAAGTTTGGTCAAAGCAAAATATAATTTTTGTACATTGAAGGAAACTGCAAGCAAACAAGATAGGGTATCTATTTTTATTTCATCCTAACAACACAGGAGTGTGACAGAGTCCCAGTCCGAGAACTCCAGCAAGAAAGTCAGGTAGTGGCTATGCATGGAAAGTCCTCAAAGAGGAAATATAAATAGCCAAAAACAATGAGCAAGTGAAAAATAGAAATGGAAACAACTAGTGGAATTCTGTTTGTAAATATCAAATAAAGAATATGAAGAAGAAAAGGCCTGGTAGGGTAGTTTCTTAGCTAGTGTCTTCAGCAATAGGGAGCCAAGAGAGGTGGTGAAAGTTTGTATTGGTTAGGATGCTTCTCAGACCAACAATGCACAAGGANGTGACCTACACCTGACACTAGGATTTTTTTTTTTTATGTAAAACAGCTTCTAGGAGTAGCACTTTCAAGCCCTGAAGGATACATTTCTTCTAACTCATGTTATTACATGTACCCTATATAACTTGAGTTATATGTTTGTTTCTTTCTTTTTAAAAANTTGAGTTCTTTATATACTTCATGTGTTAATCATCTTTTGGATTTATAGCTGGCAAAGATNTTCTCACATTCTGTAGGTTGATTCTTCACTCAGTTGACAGTTTCCATGGTTGTACAGACACTTTTTATCTTCATGAAGTTAGGGTTCTCAGTTGTTGGCCTTATTTCTTTAACAACCTGAGTCTTATTTGGGAAGTCTTTACCTATGCCTGTACATTATGTTGTGTTCCTCACTTTTTCCTCTAGAGTTGCAGAGTTCCAGGTTTTATGTCAAGGTTCTTAACCCATTTGGAGTTGGTTTTTATATACAGTGGGGGAGAGGATCTAGTTTCATTCTTCTGCATGGAAATATCCAGTTTTCCCAACANTGTTAGTTGAAGATGTTGTCTTTTTCCTTGTGTCTGTTTTTGTGTCCTTTGTCACAAGTCTGGTAGCTGTAGTTGTATGGGATTAGAGCTGTATCTTCTAGTCTGCTCCACTAATTAACATGTCTGCTTGTGTCAGTACCATGCTGTTTTTATTATTAAGATTCTTTAGTATACCTTGGTGCCAGGTATGGTAACACCTCTGTCAGTATTCTTATTGCTCAAGACAGATTTGGCTGTGGGGGTCTTTTTTGTTGCCATATGAATGTTAAGATTTTTTAAAAAAAATTCATGTGAAGAATGACACTGCAATTTTAATTGGGATTCCGTTGAATCTATTGGTAGCTTTTGGTCGGATACCATTTTCACAATGTTTTCTATTTATGAGCCTAGGACTTTGTCTAGTGACTTTGTCTCTTCCTTGGAGTAGAAAGTTCTCAAATGTAGAAAAGTTTAAGATCCATTAATATAGCGTGGGGAGATGAAGTTCAATGCCGTAAAAACAGGAGAGTTCAAGGAAAACAATGAAGTAAAATCACCCATGTCTGTCAGCTNNTGTTCTCTTGGCCAGCTGGGCAAGGCAAGGAACACAAAGACTTTGGACACAGCAGCATCTTTGGGCTTTAACAATGTGCAGCAAGGTGCTACCAAGATTGAACAAAGTGAGCAGTATATGAATTATCAAAGCATAAGCAAGGACCTTGAATTTTGAGTACAAGCTAGCTTTGTATACATGTACCCTCATATAGTAGAATGAGGCAGAGTATTAATGCTTATGCCATCAGCAGTTTGTATGATGAGTTTGAGCAATTCAGTTGCTGAGTCTTTCCCTTGCCTATAAATTAAGAATAGCATTTGCCCATGTCTGCATCAAAGGCACTGAGAATCNATAGAGGTGATGTATGTTACTTGCTGTGGGAATACAAGAGTTAAATTTCCAGGACTTCATTTTTATGTAGTTTATTTACTCAAAGGTGAAATAATAAAACATCTCATAGAGTTGTCTAGTGTATTAATAATTGAAAAATACATTATATATACAGTTCAGTAGCATTCTCAAAGGCCAGATTTATCCGTGCTGCAAAATCAAGAAATGAGACTGTTTGTGTTAGTACATATTTTGCTTGAGTAGTCTGAGACTATTAGATCAACAGACATACCTAATGATAAAGGGTGAGAATCTTGGAGCCAGAGAAGTAGGTGAAAATTGACTCATAAAATATTGGCAGCATTTATCATAGTGTGCATACAGTGTGATAGAGATAATTTCTAAGTTACACACACACACACACACACACACATTATGTATAGGGAATTAGGATCAGAAGAACGGTTGCCTCCAGAAAAGGAGAAAAAAGAAGGAGGGAGCTTTCTAAGGGGGATGGGAGTCTTCCTTCTCTTGAGTCCAGTGTCACTTCCACTGGTGTGTGCCATTGTCAAAACTCATTGGAGTAAACACTAAAGCTTTATTTCCTGCATACTGTAACAAAAAATAAAAGTATAAAAATGTTAACATGGAAAAAGTGCTAGGCATGAAAGAATAACTGAATGGGTACTGAGGGTCGTAGTACAGGGAGAAANAATCATGGAAAACAGTGATAGGATCATCAAAATGGTCAGTGTGGAGCTACCCGACAGACACCCTATTATATGCAAGGGGGGGTCTTGATTTACTTATTTGTTTGTTTTATTTATTTGTTTATTGCGGCTGCAGATAAAATCCAGGGCTTTATGTGTGCTAGCTAAATGCTCTACTGNTGAGCTGTAGCCCTAGCCTTGGATTTNGAGACAAGGATAGCTTTAAATCGACAAAAACAAGGAAAAGGCCTGGGAGCTCTGGACACCACGTGCACCAGGGTGAATGGGAGCAGGTGTGCACTGAGGCCAGGTAGATCTCAGGAGTTTATGAGGGAGAAACACGGCTTCAGTGGCTCTACTCACCTAAGTGAGAACCGTAGCAGCAGCTTTTAGAAACTTAACATTAGTCACTCATTCTATTCTGAGCTTTTACTATGTAAATTATACGTATATCTTTAGGATATTCTCGAGTTTCCTGTGCTGGTTATGACAGCATGAACTGTGACATTCCACATTTGCATTTATGCCTCTCATACTTTCTTGTATCAGTAAGTTCGTGTCCAAGTAGTTCTCAGTCCACCCAGTTGAACTAATGTGTATTTTGGTGACTTTTACTTTATCTCAATACATCTTTCATTTGCTTTCTAAGAAGCTGTTATAAGGAATTGGACTTATTTTCTTTGGAGCACAGATAATTTAAGATGTGTCAGAAGAATTCCTTTAATGGCCCTTTTAACTAAAAGATTGCCCACCAATCACAGGGACACTTTCAGCCATCCACAGCGTATACTTCTAAGAAACTTCTGCACTCAGATTATTTGACAGTTGAATCCNTGAACTCTTTGTCTGAAAGCCCTTGATACTAATTATGGTATTATGTTCCTCAAAGAGCAGGAAAAAGATTAAGATAACGATAGTTTGCATAACTCAGGCAGTAATATCAGTCATGTGAAAAGAGCTGTGTGGTTTGTGGTTTGTAAGCTATACGTGGAGTATGTAGAATGCACATTTAAAGTATGAACTTTAAAATATGTCTAGAAAGTGTCAGTGAGTATATTTGGAGTACTTTGGAAACATTTTATTAAATTATTAAATTTGTAGTATAATAGTTTAGCAAGCCAATTTGTAGTGTAATATCTTAGTAAACAAAATTACAATTGATGAGGATAAAAGGGAGTCCATTTTGGTTTGATAAATTATCAAGGTATGAAAATATTGGCATAAACAAAAAATACTCCTAAGAAATAGCTTTAAAGACTAGGGGAGTCTCTTAGAAACAGAGACATAGTTGGTATTTTCTGAGTCATGTGTGAAAAATTAGTGGAATTGGTTTTTAAAATATTTTTATTTATTCTTTCAAAATTTCACATATTTATACAATGTATATTCATAGTATCCATTCATCATCACCTTCCAGCTTCCTGTAGCCCTGCCCCCCCCAACTCTACTACCCTCCAAACTTTATGTCCTTCTCTCCTGTGAGTCCAGCTAGTACTTCTCATATATGCACGGATGTGGGACCATCCACTAGAACCTCATGTACGCACAGATATGGGACCATCCACTGGAACGTGGTTACCTACTATCAGCCACATCCCCAAAGGGTAGTGACTGTCCCTCCCTCAGCAACTGTCAACTACTAGTAGCTCCTCATCCTCCATTTATGCTTGGATTTTGATTGACTTGAGCTTGTACAGGTCTTGTGCAGGTAACCACGGTTGCTATGAGTTGATACGTGCAGCATTCGTGTCCTGTCTAGAGCCTGCACTTCACAGCTCTCTTCTCATCTGCCAGTTCCTGTATTCTTTCCATCCACTCTTTTGAGATTTTTCCTGAACTTTGGATATGGGGAGGTTCATCTGGATGATTCATCCACAGTTGAGCTCAACTGGACTGAGTTGAGCTGAGCAGTCCTGGTTCCATTCACTACTAACTGCTGCGAGAAGAAGCTTCCCTGGCCCAAGTTGAGAGCCACAAAATCTGTGGATATGAACATAGACTTTGTAAGACCATTTGACATAATGGTATTTACTATAACAACTCCCAGGGCCTGTGGTCTCCTTAGTCCTGGGCTTTTGACCAGGACTGCTGTACCAGGCATGAAATCTCTCTTGTGTAATGAGTCTCATAACCGGAATTGGTTTTTATGACTGGCAAGAGAATCAGTCTTACTCTACTGTCATGCTTTCTGTATGGATAAATAGGTAGATCATGTGTTCATTCCTATGAAAAGTTATGACTACTTTGTAGTTGAAGTGGCGGTGTTATCAAGAATTATGAAGTTTTGTTTGGGTAAAAAAAAGGAACTTGTTTTAAGCCAAATGAAGTAAGTAAACTGTAAACTCCTCAGTCTGTAATTATTCATCAGAATTAATTGATTTGATCCTGAGAGAAAGAGAGCCTGGAATGAGATTTTCTTGTCATATATCTGCTGTTTCTCAAAGAAATCTGTAAAATGTCAGCCTACAGGCTAGGGTTTGTGCAGATGTCATGGTGTCCTGTGTGTTCTGAGTGTTCTGTCTGCTGTGCCCTCTCTTCCACCTGAATCTCTCTATTGTCACTCCCTGCTTTAAAAACTGTTTGTCTACCAAGGATAAAATGCTGATTTTTATATATTGTCATGAATACAATATAGAACTATGTATATGTATATAAGTTTATGTTCAGTGAGAAATCAATATCATTACAAAGAGACTTGACATCTTTCTTTAGAAACCATGTTACACATGACAAGCACTTTCCGTGAAAATTGAAAATAATTTGTTGATTCTCCATCTTGACCTGTAAGTCGTCCACTCTGGTTTAAAGTCCTGTTAGCAAGCATGGACCTTTTATCAAACACAAACTGGTTCCATGTGACCTTAGTCTGCTCTGTGTGACCATGGACTAGTTTTGTAAAAGTAGCTTTACTTGAAAACAGGTTTAAGACAGTCAAGTGAATGCCTGAGAGAAGTCATGGGTGGAGGGGGGGCTTACAAATTGTGGACACAGACCGCTGGGACTGTGCTCATGGTGGAGTAGCTCACCAGAGGTGATGTCTAAATTGATGAGCTGTTTCAACTGGTTGTCTGACCTTTGGAATGACCTTTGCCTTTACCTCCTCAGATTTGAAAGATAATTGCCTTCCCCTCTTTCCCCCTGAGGCAGCCTGACCAGAACTGCTGCTTTTCCTTTTGAAGGGGGATCCTGTGGTGCCCTGTGTGCTGGATCAGGGTGTGACCTTGCCCATCCTTATGTGGCTAAGACCCCCAGAGACAGATGACCACCTGTCTTGCTGTCTTTGCAGGAACTCNGGGTAGTGTTTCTCTAGATACTAACTAGGCCCCATCTTCATAGCTCCTAAAACCAAGAGGATATTCTCTTCTGCTGCAAGACTTCTTGTTTCATTGTCAGTTTTGAAGAATAATAATAGTTCTTCAGGAAGATGAATATGAAATAAGTATCTTGAAGCTAGTCAGGTAAACAGTTTGACTATCTCAGATGTTATAGATTAAATTTCTCCCATTTTCAACATGTTTAGTGTCAGGTCCAAATTCTGGTGGTTAAAAAAAGCCAGCAATCCTTTAGAATTTGTGAAGCTGGTTCCCTACTACAGAAGGAGCCATTTCCTTATAACTCCCAGAAGGGACAATTGGTGCCTATTAGCATATGAAAGTGCCTGCTGGCCTCCAGNCTACCTTGGTATCTATCACAAGTACCTGTTACACATTTCATACTCCATGCTGGCTTCCTGGATTTTCTCATCCATCCCCTTCCCCTAAATTTCTCCAGCTTGGAAACTCCATTCCCCAGCTTCTCCTGGTCCTTATAGCCCTGCTATTTCAGCAATTCATTCTCTCTCTCTCCCTCACTCTCTCTCCCTTTAGTATGGTCTCTTGACCCTCTTGATCATCTCTTTCTCTTCCTCTCTCTGCTCCATCTCCTCTCCTCTCATTACCAGGTTCAGTCGCTGGCCATGTTCAGTCCACTACTTTCTCTCAGCTCTGGACTCTTCCAGATGCCTCTAGCTGTACTCTTCCTCATATCTACAATAAAAACCTTCCCCTCAACTATACCATGGAGCGGCCATGACCTCACTTCATACATTTAGCTGTTGTCTTTAGAGAGCTTCTGGAATTGCTGTAATTAATAGCTTAATCAATTCATATAAACTTGTTGTACACTGCTAAAGTCTTTAACTGGAAATACAATAAACCCTTCAGCAAGGATTAGTCATTACAGAAAGCTGATTTGCAACAGTTAAATGTCATATTACACTAAAGTAAGATATAAACACTCCTTTGTAACTTGCATGTCATTACAACACACAGATGTCTTGGCTCCAAGAGCACGTGTATTAAATGAGTGCTGGCTTGGACATATGCCAGGGTTGAGGCTTAGTGATCTCAAGTAAAATCCCAGAATATCGCCTGTTGAGAGGTCAAGCTAACTGCTTTTAGTTCCGGGAGCTCTAGGCCATGCCTTGGAGCCTGTCACTGATGGAGAGTAGTTTAGTGTAGTCTATTCATTTCCAATATGCACTAAGGTTTCTCACAACTGAAATCTGTTTTAAGATAGGAGTTCCCAAAGCCCTTAGAGAGGTCAAGTCTTGAAAACAAATCTTTCAGAAGATTCTGCTTGGGGAAAGTAGTGGCTGGTTTTGTTGCTTCCAGACCATTGTGTATCCTATAGGATTTAGCAATGAAGAAGCTGCGAGTCCAGGG
>LZPO01067811.1:0-13719 GCA_001675575.1 Neotoma lepida
CCTATATAAAAATATACTATTCAAAATATGCAAGTCTTTTAAAATTATTTATATAAAAATGGCTATGTATGATTCAGATTGACTGATAAAAGAAGCAGCAATGAAAGAATTCTGCTGCAAATGCATTGTGAAACTAAGATATTGGGGGCTAAGTGTAGCAAACACAATTACACTGAAGATCAATAAGAATTTTAGAAGTTACATCTAAACTATAGACAGTACTGTAAAGATAATCAGGATTTAGACATTTGATTACAGAATACTATTCAAGATTTTATAGTTTTGCTTTTAAAATGAGAACATTTTGAGGATATAAGGATGGCAAAACATATTTCAGATGAATGATAAAATTGCAAGCTACTGCTACTACAAAAGAGACAGAGTATAATCAATAGAAAGCAGTACAGAAATCAAATTCAAGCTCTGCTAAGGCATTTGAATTGGAACCACTGCTGAGAATGCTATATATAATTTTGCTACCTTAGTTATTAAGCATTCATATAGTAAGTCAAAACAGAGAATGACATAATCAGAAACCCAAGACAAGAACTATCAATTGATAATGTTCCTGATGATAAAATGAAGTTCCCAGTCTGCTTTTCTCAGTTTTGTTTCATTCTGCTTTGTTTCTATTTTGGCACTGGGGAGGGAAAATACCCCAAGTAGGTATGATACACTACTAAATAAATACACTACCCGAGTATTATGAGTGAGTTACATCTTTTTGTGTAGTTGGTCAGTGGGGTTCCCATAGACCCTCCAAACATTACAGGATATTTCCAATCCTATTGGTTTTCTACCATAACTTGACCCTATGACCCTATAAGCTGTCTCTTATACACATCTAGATGTGTATAAGAGACAGGTTACAGGATATTTCCAATCCTATTGGTTTTCTACCATAACTTGACCCTATGACCCTATAAGATACCAACATACTTTTGGAATATAACATAGAGAAATTTAGCTGGTACTAAACTGGAAGGTTCAACACACTGGCAAGCATTCATAGTGATACAAAGTGCTAGACACACAAATAGAGAAAAAATAAATTATTAATTTCACATGAATATGAACCCTGTGAACTGCAATAAGGACTTGCCTGCAAAATATGCCTGCTAGTACAGGAGTGTCATGAGTTTTAATGGAAGTAACCAACATTTTTTTAATGTCTGCTGCATGAAATGCAACTTCATAATTGCCACTAATAATGATGTCAAAATATGAGGCTTAATATGTCATGGGTTCTATGGGAAAATCTACTACTATTATTCTGCTACACACACATAGCAATAAAATGACTCCTAAAGATATAGTGCTATGATAATATATTGTGTACCCTAATAAAGCTTGCCTGAGGATCAGAGAAGCAGAGCAAGCCACAGCCACCACCTATTACCTCACCAACTCCACAAATCCTCTGACTGAAATTCTCTGAGTCTTCATCCAAAAGGGTCTCAGCTGAACTGCCTTAGTTCCTGTTTCCTCACACCTTATATCCCTTTCTCCACCCTGCCATCACTTCCTGGGATTAAAGGCATGTGTGCTTCCCAGTACTGGGATTAAGGGTGTGTGCCATCACTGCCTGGCTCTGTTTCCAGTGTGGCCTTGAATTCACAGAGTTCCAGACAGATCTCTGCCACCTGAGTGATAGGATTAAGGGTGTGTGCCACCACTGTCTGGCTTCTATGTCTAATGTACTGTCTGGTTCTGTCCTCTGAGCCTCAGGCAAGTTTTATTTGGGTATACAATATATCACCACATACTGCTATGTATGTAGATCAGTCTTGGCTCAAGCATCATCAAAGAAGCTTCTTGCATTAGATGATAATTAACACAGAAAGCCACAAAGGCCAACACACAGATAAGAGACTCAGGGTGCTTAGCCCTAAGTGGAATGTCTAATCACATCCTTCTACTCAAGGTCCTTGGATGTGGGAAATGAGACAGAAATAGTTTAAGAGCTGGAGGTAATGCATGACTTCAAGGAAAGAGTATTTTCTAGATACAATAGGGCAGATTCACATATGAACTAACAGAGACAGTGCCAACATCCATGAGACCTGCACAAAACTCTGACCAGATGAAATCCCCACATGGAGAAGAAGTAGGTTGATGGGGATGCCTTTCTGTATGCTGTGAATGTGTATTGCTCTGATTGGTTGATAAATAAAGCTGTTGGCCAATGTTGAGGCAGAATAAGGTTAGGAGGGACATTCTAACTAGAGAGAGAGGAAGAAGAGTGAAGAGCTGAGCAGATGCTGTTAGCTACCACCAGGAGAAGCAAGATGTAAAGGTATTGGTAAGCCATGAGCCACGTGGCAAGTATAGATTTATAGAAATGGGTTAATTTAAGATGTAAGAACTAGCTAATGGGAAGCCTGAGCCATTAGGCCATAAGTTTGTAAATGATATAAGCCTCTGTGTGTTTACTTGGGTCTGAGTAGCCTCGGAAGCCCGGGCGGGACACAGAAAAACTTTTCTTACAGTAGGTGTGATTTTTCCACCACTAACCAAGAAACTGTTTGCAATTGATAGCTGCTGAAAGAAGGGAAAGTCAGTTTTCTTCAATTGGAGTGACAGTGTGGCCACACTCCAGGGCAGGAATAGTAAGTCAACACAATTTGGACTCTGGCATTTTGTTTAAGTTTTTATCATTTGAAGAAAGAATAC
The DNA here is from genome assembly GCA_001675575.1 of Neotoma lepida. Lineage (NCBI taxonomy): Eukaryota > Metazoa > Chordata > Mammalia > Rodentia > Cricetidae > Neotoma > Neotoma lepida. The sequence goes on from LZPO01067811.1 coordinate 2,674, forward strand.
ATGGAGTTGAGAGCATAGAGAGTTGGGGAAAATTTTGAGAGGATTTTGATGATCAAAAGGAATAGATTCAAAATATGTTGTATGAAATTCCAAAAGAATAAATGAAAAATTATTTTATNTCAGTTGAAAACATTTATTTAAGAAGACAGAGATTTTAGTAACAATTGATTTGATATACAGCATTTCATACATGACAAAATGATTTTATCTAATTGCTCAATATTTGTTTCTGTTACCTTTATAAATTTGTAACATTCAATTTTTAAACAGAATTCTATCTTATCTTGTTCTATTGTTTCTGTCTTAAATTGAGGCATAGCTTTATTTCTAGAAAAAATATCCAAAAGAAATAAAACATTTCCAATATTTAATTGAAACATTTATTCCAAGTACAATTATGTGATTTCTGTGAACATCAGTGATACATATCACTGGGAAACACATTCCATGAATTGTGTTTATCAGTTTTCACTTTACTCTTATCTGAATTGATGTTCATGACTTCTAGTCAAAGTGAAATTAATCAATAAAGGTCTGGTCTGTATCCATCAACAGCAAATTTTCACCAATACAGATTTTCCTTTTTCAGTTTTTCATAATCAATCATTTTAACTGTACATTAGTTTCTGTGGAAAATTTCAGTACCAATGTCTAAATTCTATATTTTCCCCTAAAGTGTATTAATTTTTATCAGTACAGGCATTCACAACACTAGTCTCATGTAAATTCTAATCAATGCTTTCTGCCAGTAATTAGTTATAATACACCATAAGCCAAGACTGTATAGATTCATATAGAATAATTAAAATCAGGCAAGCTTAGATGGAATTTGCACATGGATACTTGAGAGCCATCCTTTCATGGGTTCCAACTTTTGTTCTATGTCCTTGTCTACATTCTAGCCACTTGCACAGCACTAACTTTCATCTATTATCTTCAAGTAATACTATGACTTTTTTTGGAGTTCCCAGAACCCTGTCTTATGAGACTACAGTCATTCCACAAGAAAAGAACTAGGTAAATGTGAAATTGGCTTGTTTGAATATTTCTCGAAGACTTAACCCATCTTCAGTTCCACTTGTATTTCCATTTCTCACTGTCTTCAAAAATCTTAATATAATATCAAATATTTAGTATTTCTATTAATATATTAGTTATTTTAATTCAAAGAATTATTACTGGCAAAAGACTCTGCTAAAATAATCTGTAAAATTGTGATTGGAGTGTAAATATGTAAAATAAGAAAAAGTGTTTTATTTTATGACTAGCATCTGCACACTTAATGTCTTAACATGAACAAAAATACTATTAATATGGTCAAACTGGGCTGGGAGTATACCTCAATGGTAGAGTACTTGGCTAACATGTATGAAGTCGAACACCACTGGAAAAAATAAGACAGACATTATTTTATTTTCTCCAATCAAGCCTATAGTTCAGGCACAAGGATTGGATGGCCTAGTATATTGCCCAACTCCACCAATATCTCNATGAAAAATTAAAATCTTTAAATGAACTGAACCATGCTATTGCTAACTTATACACTGAAACAATTATTTCGTTATACTACTTCCCAAAAAAAGAGCAAAGAAATAAAAACAATTGTTCTTAGCTCACTTAACAAGTTATAGTCTCCTTTAGGGATCTCTTTAGGTTCATGTCTCATAAAAATTTCTGCCAATACTTTAAAACAAAATCCATGTTGTCCTATTACCCATGTTCTATCTGTCAAGTTATGCACATATACACTGTAATCATTTTTGTTGTCTTCAAAGTAAAGTATAAATGTAGAAAATATTTCTGGATGATGAACTTAACTCAGCAAAAATATAAATCCTAAGTGTGTATTGAATGTGAAAGAGAATAGTTAAATGAATGAATATGTGAATGAATAATGACATTCTACATGTCACCAAAACACACTGCTCAAATGAATGGTTGTCTGGTAAACTGAGGATAATTGGAAATATTTATCAGGGGTTAAATAGTGTTCCTCAAAGTATACTACATAAACAGACACTAATTCTATTTATTTGGAAAAGTTTACCATGGATTAAAAGAAACAAAAGGAAAAGAAATAAGCAGTTTGCACTAATTATGAGATATAGTGAACTAATTATTTNATTTGAAAGATCAAATTCTTCTACTCTATATTAATTCAATGGGATAGAGAGCTTCAAATGGTTTTAGAAGGACTTCTGAAATTGATGAAAATGATGTAAAATGATGATAAGTATTTTTGCTAAGTTTCTGGGGGCATTATTTCATTAATTCAAAATTAAAGAGACTCAGTTTCAGAAACACAAGGGAACTTTGAAGAACAAAATGAAGGGTTAGGACCAGATTAGCATTTCTGAGAATGGATCAGATGATTTTATTCAAAGTAAATTTCTTTTCTCTACATTTTATATCTTGAACTGACTTTTCAAGAGAATTTAATGAGAGCACAGAAATAATATTAGAATTGAATTAGCACACAATAAATTACTACTGTGAATGTCTCTGTAATTAAGTTTTTGTACATTTTTAACATTCTTTTAATTAATTATTTTTTTCCATTTATTTTTCTTCAGTTTCCCCTCTCTCCTCTTCTTTTGTCCCCCTTCTGCCTCCCCTCTGCTCCCTGCTTCCAACCACTCCTCCTCTGTTTCTGTTCAGAAAGGGCAGTCTTCCCATGGGTGTCAACAAAACATGGCATTTCAAATTGAGGTAGGACTATGATCCTCCCTTTGTATTGAGGCAGGGCAAAGTAANCCAGTATGAAGAATAGGTTCCCAAAGGCCAGCTTTAGTGTTAGGGACAGGCCCTGATCCCACTGCTAGGAGTCCCACAAACAGATCAAGCTACACAATTGTCACACATATGTAGAGGGCCTAGGTTAGTCCCATGCAGTCTCTCNAGCTGTAGGTCAAGAGTCTGTGAGCTCATATAAGCCCAGATTAATTGATTTTNTGGGTTCCCTTTATTGTTTTTGTAGGTTCCCTTTATTGTTTCAGGGTTCCCACTGGCTCATGCAGTCCTTCCTCCCTCTCTTCAACAGAATTCCCAGAGCTCATCCCAGTTCACGGCTGTGGATCTCTGCATCTATTTCCATTANTGACTGGATGAAGACTCTCTTATGACAATTAGGGTAGTCACCAATCTGATTACAGGAGATGGCCAGTTTAGGCACCCTCTCCACTATTGCTAGGAGTCTTAGCTGAGGTCATCCTTGCGGTTTCCTGGGAGTTTCCCTGACACCAGTTTTCCCTCTGACCCTGAAATGCCCTCCCTCTATCCATCAAGACATCTCTTTCATTACTCTCCCCCTCCTTGTGACACCAGTTTACCCAGGAGATATCTTCTATTTCCGTCTCCTAGGGAAATCCATGTGTACCTCTTTGGGCACTGCTTGTTTCCTAGCTTCTTTGGGGTTGTGGATTTTAGCATGCTTTTCCTTTACTTTACAGCTAATATCCACTTCTGAGTGAGTATATACCATGTTTGTCTTTCTGGGTTATCTCACTCAGGATGCTTTTTTTTCTAGTTCCATCCATTTGCCTGCAAATATCATGATGTCATTGAGAAAGTGTGGAGTAGCCTTAAATGCATTGGCACATGAGATAACTTCCTGAATAGAACACCAGGAGCACAGACACTGAAATTGACAATTAATGCACTGCATGGGACCTCATGAAACATAAGAGCTTCTTCTGTAAGGCAAAGAACATTGTAAGCAAGACAAAATGGCAGCCTACAGAATGAGAAATGATCTGCACCAACCCCACATATGAGATAGTGCCGATCTCCAAAATATATAAAGAACTCAGAAAACTAGACATCAAAATACCAAATAATCCAATTAAAAAATGNGATACACATCTAAACAGAATTCTCAACAGAAGAATCTCAAATGGCTGAGATACACTTAAAGAATTGTTCTTCTCCTTCTTCTGCCCTGATTATTCTTAGGTTTGGCCTTTTCATGGTGTCCCAGATTTCCTCGACATTTTGAATTATGACTTTTTTGGCTTTAGTGTTTTCTTTGACTGATGAATCTATTTCTTCTATTGTATCCTCCACATCAGAGATTCTCTCTTCCATCTCTTGTATTCTGTTGGTTATGCTTGCATCTGTAGTTTCTGTTAGTTTACTCAGATTTTCTATTTCCAGCATTCCCTTGGTTTGTGTCTTCTTCATTTCTTTTTCAATTTCCAGATCTTGAACTATTTCCTTCACCTGTCTAATTGCTTTTTCATGGTTTTCTTGGTTTTCTTGAAGGGATTTATTGATTTTTTTTCCAATTTTTTGTTTGTCTTTTCCTCAAATTTTTTTGAGGGAATATTTCATTTCCTCTTTAAAGGCCTCTATCATCTTCATACAATTATTTTTAAGGTCGCTTTCTTCTGCTTCTTCTATGTTGTAATGTTCAGGTCTTGCTATTGTAAAACCTCTAGATTCTGGTGGTGCCAGATTGCCCTTTATGTTGTTGAATGTGTTTTTGCATTGGCATCTACCCATCTCCTCCAATAGATGCAAGAGATGTCTGTATCTGAGGGAGCTGCTCTTGGTCCAATCTGTACTTGCTGTGTCTGTGCCTCAGGAGACCACTCTTGGTCTAATTAGATCTGGTGGAGTCTGTGTCTCAGGGAGCCACTAAAGTAGCAGGGGGAAGGGTGAGTTTGGGGTAAGGAGAGGGTCTTGTAGATTGCCGGTTCTGAAGGAGGGTGTTGGTAGGGAGGCATGCTCGTAGGAGTCTTCGCTGCTGGCCTGCAGCTGGGGCAGCAATGGATAGGGGGGCATGGATTGTGCCCCAAGGCCTAGGTCCTAGAGGCAGGAATCATTTGGTGGGAGAAGCGTCACTCACCTCTTGGTCAGGGCTATTTTTTTTTTTTTTTTAGTAACCTTGCATCTAAGGTTATGAGTGATGATGGTTTTGTTTTCTTCTTTATATGAGCATTAGGGAAATAATAATTTTAAAATGTGCATAGGGTAGTGCTTCCTTTGCTTCTACATTAGGAGCAATTCTATAGAGATTGGTAATATTTTAGGATTCAGTGTTAAGTAGAACTAACCATTGAATCCTATTTTTATCTTTTCCATAAGATTATTTATTAATGCATTATCTACTCCATAGAAAGAGATATATTCAAATTGTAGTTGCTAAGTAATAGCTTTAGCAGATTTTATCTTTTGTAGGAATGATCCATTTTATCCCTGTTACCATATTTGTAGGTATGGGCTGTGACTATTACTATTATACCCAAAGGATGCACAATCATACCACAAGGACACATGCTCAACCATGTTCATATTAGCATTATTCGTAATAGCCAGAACCTGGAAACAACCTAGATGCCCTTCAACCAAAGAATGGACAAAGAAAATGTACATTTACACAATGGAGTTATTACTCAGCTGTAAAAAACAATGACATCATGGAACTAACTTATTCAAAAGACGTGAATAAACACACACAATACTAAAAATGTTTTTATAATGTTTTGTANTAGAATTTCTAAAATGAAAATACAAGAACTGATTTTTTAAGGACCGTGCATACACTTCCTCTAAGCTAAGTAAGACACAAGGTGAAGCCAAAGTCTGACCAAAATTAAATGTCCAACCTTCTAAAATGAAAAGTTCTTAGTCTTAGATTTTCATTCAAATGTGAAGCTCAGGTTGGAGTTTAGAGTTAGAGACTTTCCTCTCAAGTATGAAGCTCTGGGTTTGACACTCATTGTCATAAGCCAAAGAAGCTTAATATTTTATAAATACGAATCATATTAACTGTTCTTCATTTTAGCTGCAGTAAACCCATCNTAATGAAATTATCCAAAGTTTGCAAAGGCAAATATCTTATTAAGTTGATGTTGTCTAACTTGACAATACAATGAAAGTATTTATTATCCTCATTCAAACAATTTGTAAATTAAAATATAATTATACCATTTCCCCCTTTCCTCCCTCCAACTCCATACCTCTTTTTTTGCTTTAATTTTTGTCTCTCTCTCTCTCTCTCTCTCTCTCTCTCTCTCTCTCTCTCTCTCTCTCTCTCTCTCTCTCTCTCTCTCTCTCCTAAGTATATAAATACAGTCTATGCAGTTTGTATGTAACTTGTGTGTATGTGTTTTCAGAGGTGATCAGCTGGTATCAGATAACCAATAGGAGGACTCTTTCCTGGGGAAGACTATTTTCTCCTGTTCTCAGAATCCCTTGATTCCCTGTAGTTTTGTCCAAGAGTNGGCCCATCTAAGATTTCANCCTTCCATGTTAGATTGTCTGATGGTATTTTCCTTGTTCAGATCTTGTCAAAGCATCCATGTTGTGTTGTCCTGTCCATAATACCCCTTAGAAAAAGAAAATCTCATATGTTAAATATATATTAAGTTTCATCAATTTCCTTGTCAAATCTAGAAACTATTTTGTTTGCAACACCATTTTAAAAAGCTAATTTCTCTATTATTTGTGCCACTAAGAAACTCATTTCAAAAGAATATTCAAATGACTTAATCTTTCCTGTTGGAAGTTTCTTACAGAAGGACCACAGTGGAGGTGTGATTAACATATTTTGAACTTGAAAAGTTCACTCAGGATTCCAAGTAAGTCAGAGGATACCTCCTCAACACATTACCTTATATTTCTAGACACCAGAGAAATTAAGAAAACTTACAATACTGTCAGAGAATCCCTCAGAGATTTGCTGTGCAAGATGTTTCTGGACTGATTGTATCCTCTGGAGTGTGTTTCATAATGCTACCAGTATTTCAGTTGTAAATAAATACTTCTGTTGCTGTCTTTAATAAGCCTCTAAGAGAAATGAAGCTAAGACTGGAGAGTTTTCTTCAATTTTTCTGTTTTTTTAATAGGTCAAGTCTTTTTGTTAATTTCTGACATTGATGAAAGGAAGTCCCTCAATCTAAAAATGGATTTAACAAAACCTCAGAGCACTGAAGCACTTTAGATCATGTAGCATAGGAATCTTTCCTGCTCATGTACACTGTTGAGATGATGAGACATATTTATAGACTGATCTCAAATGCCTCATTTAAACCAATATATGCTACATGTATCAGCATTCTTCATAAATGTGGGGGTACTCCTTATTTTTAATTTTTTATTTATTTCTTTAGAGTGAGAATGAGGGAGAAAGAGTGATGTGTGTAGGGGGGTATGCATGTGTGTGCTCACACATGCACATTCCATGGCTTACATCTCAAAGTCAAGGACAACTTTCAGCAGTCAGATCTCTCTACTCATTCTACCATGTGGGTTTCAGGAATTAACTCAGGTTTTTAGACTTTGTGGCAGGTGACCTTACCCACTGAGGCATCTTACCATGCTGATATCTGTGTTGTTAGTAACAGAGAAGTCCTATTTTATTATTGGTGGATCATACTTCATTTATTTTGCATAATTTACAATGGTCAACATTAGAGTCACATTGGTTCACTTTTTTTATTTATTTAAAAAAAGTTTTTTTTTTATTTTACATGCCAATCCCAGTTCTCCCTTCTTCCCCTTCTCCTGGCCCCCTACTTATCCCCATCCCACCCCCTATCCACTCCTTAGAGAGGGTAAGGCCTCCCTTGTGGAGTCAACAANGTCTGGCATACTAAGTTGAGTCTTGGCCAAGCCCCTCCCCCTGTGTCAAGGCTGAACAAGGTATCCCACCCTAGGGAATGTGTTCCAAAAAGCCATTTTATACACCCGGGCTAAGCCCTGGTCCCACTGCCAGGGGCTCTCCAAACAGATCTAGCCACATAACTGTCACCCACATTCAGAGGGCCTAGTTCAGTCCCATGCATGTTTGCCAGCTGACTCTGGTCCATGAGCTCCCACTGACTTGGGTCAGCTGTCTCTGTGGGTTTCCCCATCACGATCTTGACCTCACTGGCTCCTGTGATCCTTCCTCCCTCTCTTCAACTGAAGTCTAAGAGTTCAGCCCAGTGTTTGGTTGTGTGTCACTGCATCTGTGAAAAACAATGACATCATGAAATTTGTAGGCAAATGGATAGAACTAGAAAGAATCATCCTGAGTGAGATAACCCAGACCCAGAAACACAAACATGGTGTATACTCACTCTTAAATGGATATTAGATACAAAGCAAAGGATAACCAGGCTACAATCCATAACCCCAGAGAAGCTAGGTAAAAAGGAGGTCCCTGAGAGGGACACATATGGAGGGCCCCAGAAAGGGAAAATAGTTAAGATCTTCTGGGTACACTGGGAGCGGGGAGTAAAAGAGATGGGATGGGAGATGGAAANGGGAAGGACTGAGATGGCTCAGTGAAAGAGATATCTTGGTAGAGGAAACCATTAAGGGGTTTGGGAGAAACCTGGTGCTAGGGAAATCCCCAGGAATCACAAGGATGGCACCAGCTAAGACTCTTAGCAATAATGGAGAGGGTGCCTGAATTTACTTTCCCCTATATATAATCAGATTAGTGACTATCATAATTGTCATCGTAGAACCTACATCCATTGGTTCACTTTTTAACTATCGCTCAATTTGTTGCCATATATTTTAGCTAATATTTTTCTATTCTTCAGCCAATTTTTTTTTTCATGTGAAGTAGTCTACTGGAAGCCTCCATCCACAGGGAGCAAAGACTGTTCTCTGCCTCAGGGTCACCATGAATGTCTTCTCAAGGCAGCCCTGGCAGAANTTCCATTGTGCAAAAAAAATTTTAGAATCACAGAGATGAGAGCATGCCTTTGATCTATGTCATCTGTNGACAGAACTTAGCAAGCAACATTATGACCTAAAGAAACTAAAGGCTTCAGGCCCAGATGAGCAAAAATTGTGAGATCTTGAGGTACTCTGATTTCTTCTTGCTTGATTTACTTCCAGGAGGCCAATAAATATGTAAATAAGTAAGTANATACATATATACATACATACATACGTAAGACTTCCTGACTGGATTTCACAGGGAGCTTAACACAGTATGAGATGCATAAAAGGCATCCATGGCATTGACTGACTGACAACAAGGCCATGCTTTTGACGGAATAAAGTAAAGTATGATGTAATGATTATAGCTTGTATCAGTGTGAGATGGAAATCATTAGAGAGGGGCAGACCTACTGTAGCATCATTAGTAATATTTGTAGTGATACAAAAGATAAATTAGTTATTTGAAGTTATAATTTGAAAAAATTCATAATATGTATCTGACTAAAAGAAAAATAAGCAAATAAACATCCATGTGAAGTTTTAATATTGTAANACGTAGACTTAGAAAATACAAAATGCACCCATATTCTTAAATAAAATCATATTTTTTTAAAGGTTAACACAAATTTACNATAAGGAATTACATCACCTCTCATTTCTGATTTGGTTGTTTTCTGCCTTAAATTTGTGGGCCTTTGACAATTGCAGTGTGTTAACTCTGAGAATGGTTGTTCACTAAGATACCTAAAAGCACCAACAAAGTCACTTATGAGTGCTTTTCCTAAGATATGGTTTGCTTATGGTAAGCTTATGGTTTGGGGCCTACTATGAAGAATTACATACCTTAAAGCCTTTTCAGGACTATCACGAATGATAGACTTTTGTGTTACCTTTTGTTGACTTTCATTGGTTGGCCTCCCTGTTGTCCATGTTGTTTTGTAGCAGCTCAAGTGTCACNTTAGCTCAAGGTGCTAAAAACATTCTAAGGATAATATCTGACTTCCATACCACAGGAAATAGTTTCATCTCTAAACTAAATTTCTATTTTATTTTTTGCTCTAACTCATTTATAAAATGTTAGACTTATAATAAAATGTACCAAATACATGAAATAATTTGGACATTTTGAGTGCTACTTTCTATGTTGAAAAACTGAGTTTGGTATGATAGTGATAGTTGGGGAAAAAAACAGGATGAGACGCNGACAGGTTTTCATTTTTAAAGTAGCCACAGAGTTGCCATGGATCATGCACCACAGCTGGGCTCTGGAATGAGCTCCTGAGCAGAAACTTCACCAATTATTCAATTTGAGCAATTCTTTGTAGTGAGGTTTAACTTTGTATTTATTACTTCACGTATTTATTCAAAAATACACAAGGCAATGTGGTAATGATGGAGACTATGAGATGATTGGGAATGGAAGTTTCTAGAATTAATAATGGTAAGAAAGGCAGCAGAGTGGAGTTGTTATAACAGACAATAGCATGTTACAAAATGATTGGTTGGAAACATATTGGAGAAAGAGATTTTTCCTCATTATATCAAGAAAACTTCAGGAAAACCTTACCTGAGAATATTGTATTTAAATTGAAACTTGAAGCATAAATATGAACAGATTTATAAAAAAGAGTAACAATATAAGCTTTGTCAGAGAGAATTGTGTGAAAGCATACAGAACATACATATACANACACACAGCACATTTGAGAGAGTGGNGATTTCAGGGAAAAAAGTGGCCAGAATATCATGCAAATATCCTCTAGAGTACTGTAGGCCATGGGCTGATGTTTGACTATTAATCTGAATGCAATCGTAAACNCTCAATAGATTTTCCTGTGTAATTCCACTTAAAAGGACAATTCTGGATTCCTAATTGANGACAGAATAGGATAGGAGAAAACAGTAAGCCAGAACAATGGGCATTTGCATAGGTCTGGGAAAAAAACTGAAGGGACAGAGCTGATTGACAAAAACAGGCAGGTTTGTCACATAATTGGAGAGAAGAAAAACAGAATTTGCTGGGGAATTGTTTGTGAGGAATGGGTGGAAACATGAAAGGATAGCTGAGCAGTTTCATGCGTGGTGAGGCATTCCAGAGACTAAGGAATGAACTGAGTTCTGTGATAACTGAGCTGGACACGCTGCACTTCTAATCATTCTAAATCAGTCAGTGCTCTCCCCAGAGATAGTCAATTGCCCTTCTTCATTATTTTGATTGTCTCNAGTAGCATAATATGAATTATCTGACCCATAAATTTATTGTTCATTTTCTGCTCTGTATTTTAGAATATGAAAGCCTTTCTGCCATGAATTAACCATGTAAACACCGAGTGTCATAAGACACACAGCAGTGTCTGTATTTGCTTATCATTCACTCTATTTTCT
>LZPO01067813.1:4918-19561 GCA_001675575.1 Neotoma lepida
TAAGCATAAGCTGGCTAAAGAGTCAGCCTCCATCACTTCTATGTAGAAAAATAAATGTATCCTGAAGAATTAAATCAAGAGATATGCTGCATACAGGCTTGTTTGAATAACAAATCTCTCNTGTTTGGCTACAAAATCATTGTCTTGGTTAATTGTACCCAATAAATGTAATAATGAAAAAGCAGGTTGATTGGNCTTGTGGTTTTGAAATTGTGTGGAACATTTCCACTTTGATAGCTGGTCTTATCANGCCCTGATATTACCACAGCAAACCGTGTGTACTGTGGTCAGCAACATAATCAGAATTCNCTAGCAATTCCTGCAGCTAAATAATGATTGTTCTGGTGGATTTACTGATGGAAGATAGAAGACAGACAAGATGCAGAACTCTAGCACTGTCTCTATAAAGAAAAGATGAGGGAGCTAGGTTTGCTGTCTGGGTGTCATGTACCTCTGCTTGTTACTAAATAGGTGGTTTTGTGTAGACTATTAGTGGAAGCCAAGGTCAGTCATTTGTGTGGGAGGGAAAGTTAAGACATTAGGGTGATATGGAGGAGAGCTGCCTTAGAAAGGGGGACAGTCAAAAATCAGGAACCATGCTGTTTGAGGACATGGTTACTTACATTTTTCCAAAAGGCATAATATAGAGCACAGTCTCAAGGTACTTGTCANCGATGGCTTCCTCTTCATTCCCTGTACTTGCAACCAAGGGAGAGGGCTAAACAAGAACAAATTTCAGAAACACATAGATTGTGTTTAGAAATATAANAGCTGCCACCAAATCATCCAGACACTAATTGCTACACACCCTATAAATGGAGGAGACTTTTAGCATGTGACTGATGTGGAATNAAGGATGAAACTCAGGCTCNCAGANAGGCCACAAAAGAAAGGACCAGTGGGCCATAGACTGGACATAGTAAACTGAGTGCCAATGGGCTGGTAGTGACCAAGAAGGGTCCCATGTATGTATNATCCAGTTCCTCAAAGTTCAGTGTAATATTCATAGTTCAGTNATGTAAGGAAAGCATTTTGGACTCTCTCTTAGATTGACCTTTCAGGGACTCCCTCCTGATGGATAGTGGTTTTATAATTGGCTTTTGCCCTGTAATGTTNAAATGGCTTTTAAAATGGTGACAGATGAGAGAGGAGGACATTAACAGAGGCCATGAAATAGGAAAAGCACTCTGGGCAAAAGAGCACTGCAAAGAAGATAAAGTAGAAGGAAATAATATTGATTGTTTCAGTAATGAGAAAAGGCCCACAGATGGAAAGGATCACTGTGCACCNGCGGGCAAGNGAAGAGACATGTATTTGNAAGAACACCTCTGTGTAACCAGANNATGGCATAGGAAGCCTGAGTCATTTTCTGTCCCAGTTATGCTGTGTGTCAGGATAGATGGCATCCTTTACAACCTGCTAGTGGAACCCAGGGCTGCTGACAAGCCTGCTGAAGACATGCGTGAATGTAATCCCAGACTTCAGTGGAGGGAGTGTAGGTCCCATCAAGGTTATACAATCACGTGCAGATAAGCACTCATTCAGTAATATTTGCATCCCATTGGCAANAAGCACTGAACTGAGTAGCCTATCCATTAAAATTTCAATATTTGAGAGATTTAACAAGGCTATGTTTCGGCAGATCATGCTGGCGGTAGTTGTTCCTCTCATAGGTGTTAGCATATAGGATTGAAAAGAGGGCAAAAAAATCATCACATACCAACTAACCAAAAGGGTTAAAATTTAGTGAAAATCTTGCATTGAGAAAAATCTTTATGACATGTAGTACTAACTAGGAAATGACATACGCATTACTTTAATTATACTTAATTGATTTTGTTTTTACTTTAGATTGAACATTAACATCCTAATTTTCATCATTTGCATGAACTCTCTCCAGCTTTTTAACTCTTCCTAAGGCATGTGAGTTCGTGGAGACTGTGTGTAGGCAATGTGTTGNTTGTAAGATTTAATAGAAGTTTCCTGGGACTTGAAAAATGAGGCATGCCTTTCAATACCTTGCAGGGCCCTTGTCAAAGCAGAGCAAGGTGAGGTCCTAAAGCCCATGACAAAGGGACTCTGATGGAGTTCTGTTGTCATAACACTTCTCATTGAAAACTGTGCAAAAAATGTCCCATTGTATTCAAGCTGAGAAAGAGGTGGGAGAGAAAAGGAGGGAGGAGAGAGACAGAGAAACAGAGAGACAGACAGAGACAGACAGAGACAGAGAAAGAGAGACAGAGAGACAGGGAGAGACAGAGAGAGTGAGAGACAGAGACAGACAGAGAGAGAGAGACAGAGAGGCAGAGACAGAGATGACAGAGAGGCAGAGAGAGAGAGAGGGAGAGACAGAGAGAGAGTTGCTACATCATCTGCAACATTGATCACATCTTCCAAGGTAGTGGAGAAACAGGTATATTTAATATGCTTTTAGTGTTGTTGAATATAGATACCTCAAGACAGCTATGAAAATGCTTAAAGTNTTTGACTTCTGAAATCCTATTTCTANAATGACAATACTAACACCTACTTTGTAAGTCAACNGAGAGATTTGTTCAGATTAGGGAATGGGTGTGTGACTATGAAATGATTACTANCAAAGACACCTGANACTGGTGCATAAACTCAAAACTGGCAAGTAGCTTTAGAAATAAAACCCTTTGTCCACTCTTAACTCTGTCCCATGCATTCCTACAGATAATACTAACCCATAAGCAAGAAACCTGAAACACTGGGTTTTAATCTAGCAAAGTTGTAGGTGGCATCAGCTTTCAGATCCAGGCAGTAAGACTGGCCAGTGTTGTGCTAATAACTACTGCAAGACACTATTGTGTGGGGGGGGAGGCAAACCAAACCAACCAACCAACCAAACAACACCATGTTCTGAAGCTGCTTCCAGTTCCACTGTGGATGGGCTCCTCTGCTTGCTGTACTGTGCCACTTTCTCATCTCAGCATTTTAAATTATTTCTAGCTGTTCCCATGTCTTTCCATCTTGTCTTGCCTTTTAAGGTTACCATTTCATATAAAAGCATGATCTGGATGTGTGTTTTGTTTTATTGGTTTGTGAACAAAGATTTGACGATAGCTTTTAATTTTTTACCAATGAATAGATGCCTTTTTCCNACACTGTGGTGANCATTNTTTATCCCCTTTCAAAATTTTGTCAGTCTGACTGGAGGAAATGTTCTTGTGGAGCATTTTAGGGTATACTTATTTTTAAATGAATTGGTTGACCATTAGAAATAGTACCTATTTTGAGCTTTACAATGATGCCATGGTGTATGTACATAATATAGAATACTGAATCATGCTAACTAATGCATGCATCACCTCAAATCCTTATCATGCTTCCCTTCTATAGAACTGTATTTCTAAAACATTGACANTAGTGTTGGCAAGATAGGTCAGAGTGTAGTAACTTATTGTGTCAGCNTGACTACCTGAGTGTGATACACAACCCACTGTAGGGTCAATTCCTGGAAATTGTCCTCCTACTTCCATTGGCTTGCCTTTGCAAACACACACACACACACACACACACACACACACACACACTTCAAAAAAATATGAAGTAATAAAATTAACTTTAGTTAATTCTTCATGTTGTTTTTTAATATCCCAAAAGACTAGTAATTTAATAAAAGGACAGTNTCCCCATATATTAACTNTAAGAGCATATATACAGAATGAAGAGACTAGCAGGAGGAGGCCAATATTGTAGTATGAGATTAATACCTCTCATTTAACTCAAAGTTCTCATTTTAAAATGTTAGATCCCTGTGCTAAATTTAAGTAATTAGAATTTCAGTAAGAAAATAATAGTTATGAAAAATTTGTGTTTTTTATTATAAGTTGCTAAATTACAGTGCTAGAATATGTTATTCAAACGAAACATTTAATTAACAGAGGCTAAGTCTAGTGAGGAAATGGCTTGTGTGTATTAGGAGGAGAATCACGTAAAAGAATCCCACTTTGTATGACAGGATTTGGAGAAATGACCTCATTCATGCATAGCAGTGAATCAGGAAGTGTGTCCGACAATCANGGTACATTGTGTCCCCTCCGGAGGGCACTTTTGTAATACATGTGCTCAGAGGATTACATGCTGTTTATTAATATATTATATGTCATTTCCTCACTTGGGCCAGTGCTTTGAAATGGTAATCTAGTCTGAAATTTCATTTTGTGGTCTCTGAAAACTGAGTNTTAAGGCTCTGTGTCTCACCACCACCTGATCAACAAGATTCCTTATTCATCTTCGTGTTTCCTTTGGCAAGAATATCTGATTAGATGTAGCATGTTAAAAATTCATAAAACAAAGCGCTGGGATTTTAGTAAATAAGAAGATGTAGCTAATATGATAGGAAATACTTAGTCTTATAGCATCCTTTAAATGGAGCTTAATATACTAGGGACCATGAAACCCTAATGACTATTTAATCTCAGTATTCATTCAACTCTACCATGCAGATCAATAGCCACAGGCACTTGGGTAGCATTTTATAATCACCAATCTAGAGGAAAAAGATAAAACATGAATCTTTGTTTATTTACAGACCTTGAACTTATGTTCTCATTGAACTGAAATACTTTTATAGTAAGATTATAGATCACATCAATTAAAATTTAAAAAAATACAGCATATGAGTATGAAGACTTTCCCATATGAGTTAGAGAGATGTATATATTTATTCTATAACAAGTCATAAAGATATGATTGAGCAATCCCCTTCAAGAAATGAGATGACCAGGGGCTGTGGAGAAGGTTCAATGGTTTTAAGAGAGCCTGCTACATTATTATAGAGGAGAAGAGTTAGGTACCCAGCACCTACAACAGGCTGCTTACAATGCATGTAATTCCATTCCAATGATAATTGGAACTTATTTTATTCTTTATTCTCTCACATTGAAATGATCACATTTCCAAGAGACTGTGATTTCATTTAGTAGATAGCACATGTGTGACTATATATATATATATATATGACTATATATATGATATTAAAGATTTATATGAAAGTACTAATGGGAAGTAAACTATCAAAGAAAGAGAGTCAAATGTGACAGTAAGGTTTCTTTTTGACCAGAGCGAGTAATGGAGTTTTCTTCAACTGAGAATAGGATTCAGTGAAAAAGAGAAAAATATCACATTTTGGACATACTGTCTATGAAGTTATTACCATAAGTCTCAATAAAAAAATATCTGGTAGGTAAATAGAAGTCTGGAGTTTATTAGTAAAAAAAATTAAGCAATTATCATATAGATGAAATTATAAAACCATGAGGCTGTGTGAGCTCACAGAGGTATAAACTCTGTAAAGAGAAGGAAAAAATTTAAAGACTGCACCTCCCAATTAAAAGGAAGAGGAGGAAGTGGGAGGAGGAGGAAGAAGAGGAGAGGAGGAGGGAGCAGATTAAATTTGTTTTGCTGGTACTCAAGTGATATGCCAAGAAATAGTCTATGTGGTTTGAGACTCAAGATAGAACTCTAGGATAGGATTAATGATCATGTTTCTATCTTTCTCAGGTGAAGGGCTTTCAGAAAGAACTGTAGAGATCATCCTGTCAGTCACTTTGTGTATCCTTTCAATAATCCTCCTTGGAACAGCTATTTTTGCCTTTGCAAGGTAAGATGTGTTCCAGAATGCTCTGTGGGCATTATATCTATCATAGTCCAATCAAGAAACAATAACCACAGTAGTTATGCAAATGGGAAACACTTATGCTTAATTTTCTTAAATTTATAAAGTACCCAACCTGCCTGGAATATATATTATGATGTTTTGAAGTATGTAATACATTATAAGTTGAGCACATCTAGCCTTAAAGAAGTAAATTCTACTATTTTGATAGAAAANGTTTGATATAAATGCTGGAGAGAACAAGAGGAAAAGAGAACTAAAAGGGATCCAGAGCTTTAACTAGTAGCCAGTGTTTAATAACTAGGGAGAGAGAATGATAAGGAAACTAAGAACCAAGAAAGTCTTCTCCCAAAGTTGTCACGGAATGGTTATTACAAGCACATACAACCTTTCAGGGGCAAAGAAGGATGACAGCGGGAAGGCAGCTGTTTGCAGAGGTTACCCATCCTTATTGGAGGGTGGAAAAGTTATAGTTGGTTGTCAGTGTATCTCATTCATACAAAATGGTTTGGGCAGACTGGAGGTTTGTGGAATCATTGGCTAATGAGATGGGCAGAAGGGCATTGAGATGCTCCCGGGACCCCACATGGAACATTAAAATTTCAGTACCAGTCGGATATGTGGTGCATGCCATTAATCTGAGCACTTGGGAGGCAGAGCCAGGTGGATCTCAGTTTGTTCAAGGCCAACCTCATCTATATAGTGAATGGTCAGCCAGGGCTGAAAGATGAGACCCTTTTTTAAAAAAATAAAATAAAATAATAATAAAATGAAATAATAAAAATAAAATATTCAGTACCAGAGCCAGAAAGACAGCAACTCCCTGGCCCTTTGCCTGGTCTGGTTACTGTAGTGCCCCTCTGGACAAAGTTTAACATTCTGACAGGTGACAAAGGAGAAATGCAATCAAGGCCCACTTAATCATCACAGAAGACAAATGAAGTGTAGTGTAGGTGGAGTTTCCCATCTAGACCACCAATCAGCTCTGTCCCACCAGCTGCTCCCCAAACAACCACACAGAGATTTATTATTAATTGTAAATGCTTGGCTGATAGCTTAAGCTTGTGTCCAGCCAGCTCTTATAACTTAAATTAACCCATTTCTATTAATCTATGTGCTGTCCCAAGGCTCATTTACCTCANCTATGAACTTCCCATATTGTTTCTTACATCTCTGTCTCGAAACTCCTCCAACTCTGCCCTCCTTCTTCCCAGTGTTCTCTGTGCCCCCCAAATCCTGCCTAGCTATTGGCCAATCAGCTTTTTATTAACAATGAGAGCAACACATCTTCANAGTTTACNGAAGGATTATTCCACAGCAGATTGGTTTGTAACTTAGAGACAATAAGGTAAATTAAACAGAACAGGGTAGTTTCAGGTCACACACACACACAGAGTGAGTCTGAGTAGGTTTAATTTAATATGTTTCAATCAGGTACACAAGTCCTGAAGTTCTTACAGATGAGACAACTGTTAAAGACATCATTTCCTANTGGGTTTTCACATGATTGTTCCCTTCTCTTAAGCATCATGCATGTACTTGTTTTTCAAAGTCTCTCTTCCCATTCTTGGTCTCAGCTCTCTCATTCTCTTATACAACCTCAGAGGAAATCTCTCTCTCCAGTCCCCTGAGAAATTGCTAAGGTAAAATATTTTATTCATGAAAATAATTAGCCTGCTAGTTTTCTGAATAGCTCTATGAGCTTAATTTTTAATGAAAAATTGCCCAGGTAGTTTAGATTCCACAAGCCATCTTTTTCATCTTGAGTCTCTTAAGTCAACATTTTAATGTATGATTTGAAAGTGTCTTTTAAAAGACATCTTCCCTATAACACAGACTGTTAGCAGATTCTGATAACAAGGGAAAATCATTATTCTAGTCAATTAGAAAAAATTTAATTTTAGTAAGTGTTTTGGCACATTATCAAAATGCCTTGACATGAAAGAAGACTCTCNCTGGGCGATGGTAGCGCACGCCTTTAATCCTAGCACTCGGGAGGCAGAGGCAGGTGGATCTCTGTGAGTTTGAGGCCAGCCTGGGCTACCAAGTGAGTTCCAGGGAAGGCACCAAAGCTACACAGAGAAACCCTGTCTTGAAAAACAAAAAACAAACAAACAAACAAAAACAACAACAACAAAAAGAAGACTCTCAGACAGCAAGAAAATGCAGAAAGAAGATTGTGCAAGTCATGGGCCTTGCCAATAAGAAGTACTCATCTTCAGTGTTCAAATCATTTGTTGGCACTAAAACTGCATTTGACCTTCTATTTTCTTACAAGATGAACCCTTGAATGGGCAGGAAGGGTTCTCCTATTCAATACAGCTTTCCAGGATCTCCTTTCAGCCAAAGGGAGTGTATGCTTGGGTGAATATCAAGTGTTAAGATTTCTAAAAACTCAGTTTTGTGAAATGTGCTCTCTCTCACCTCTGGCTCTAGAGCACCTAAGTTAACCTGGACTTCTCTATGTCCTCTTAATACTAATAATTGTAATTACTCAAAATACTTTATCAATGAGTCAAGTANTGCCTCATGAGTTTAGTTTCAATATTTTTCTTTGATTTTTATACATTTTGAATATACTGCTCAAATATATATTGTCTTTGAGGATGGGGCTACATTTTATGCTCTTGATATTATCCTAGATATCAATATTTATCATAAACAACACATGTGAAATATTAATGATTGACACAGATCCAAAATAGTGTCTTGTAATATATCATACCATACCTTAAACAGATGAGTAGGTAAAGGTCTTAAAGTAAAAAGACTGGGCCGAGTAGGAGCTCATTCCTTTAGTCTCAGCACTCTTGAGGCAGAGAAAGGAAGATTTCTATGAACTCAAGGCCAGCCTGGTTTAAATAGTTTCAAGCTAGTCAGAACTACAAAATAAAATAAAACTCTATCTTAAAAAAAAACAAAAACAAAAACAAACAAACAAAAAACCCAATGATTTGCTTAGGTTTTCAGGGTCATATTACCCAATTTTGAACCTAAACCTGAGTTTTCTAATTATAAAATAGAGACAATATTTTATACCTCATATTTCCACAAAATTAAATGAGATAATTTCAAAACCAATTTATATGTTCGATACATGTAAAATGTTCCATTATAAAAAACAATGACTCACTGATTTTTAACGCTGATATTCAGAGCCCTTAGCTATTCCCATTACATTTTCCTTTTGTGATAAAAAATGAGGGAGCAGCTAAAGAGAGTAGGGGTAGGTCACATGGAACAAAAGAATTATTTGTCTAAATGATTTTGCTTTAAGGAAAAAAAAAAGGAAACAAAAGAAAACCCTCCACCTAATCTTTCCATGGTTTTGGACTGATTGCCCTGTCCTTGTTTCAGAATTAGACGGAAGCAGAAAGAAGGGGGTACGTACTCTCCTCGGGAGGCAGAGATTATTGATACTAAATTCAAGCTGGACCAGCTCATCACGGTGGCAGACTTGGAACTGAAGGACGAGAGATTAACGCGGTGAGCACACTCCTCTGGGCAAGCAGAGGTACAGAGGGCCCGGAGCCACGACCCTGCTCTGACCTATGCTTGTTGGAAGTGTTTGTGGGGCTCCAGTTTACACAGAGATCTTCTTTCAAAGGGTAACCTCCGTCTTCCACACACTGCTCACTGCTGCACAGAGACTCAGTTAATCTTCCTAATATTTTGAGTTCAGTATGAATCTCGGACTATGGTACTCAAACAAGATATTTTCCCTGAGATGAAATATTTTATGCATTAAATCTTTAACGTTTTGTTTCACAATTCTTCTCATATAATAGATTTTCTAACTTGGATTTTTCTAGAAATGTCCACAAATATTTATCATAAGTTTAATTATGCTCCTAAAAGTTTGCTGTTGTTTATACCATTGATTGCCACTTATGAGAGCTCTGCTCATAGTTCCTTATTGCAGCATAAAATCACATGAATATCCAAACTGTATATGACATTTATATTTCTAAGCTTACTTAGAATTTAGAAACCAATGCAAAATAAAAGCATATTACCTGAGAAAGAGAAATATCAAAGTGTGTGCTGAGTGACCTCATTTTAGCAAATTACTTAACATTTAAAAAATAATAAGTTTAAATCTTTTCAAAAGCATTTACACTGTTGATAATATTAGCACATTAAAAAAACTTGTCTAATAAGATAATTCCCCAAATACTTAATACTTAAAGCTGTCACAGTCTTTCTAAATTTACACTTTCATGAGCTCCAACAACATGTGGTTCTTATAAGTACATGATTATTCCATGGTGTACTTTAAAAGTTATAATTAATTTTTACAAGGTGGCATTAAAATATTGAGCATCAAAAGTAATTTGTGGATACAACCTATCAAACTTGGTCTTCGTTTAATAGATCAGCTTTGTAAGCATGTTGTTTTCATGCCTAGAAGATGTGCCACCTAGGGAGGTCCTCCCAAACCCTAGGAAATGAGAGTTATTTAGTATCATTACATTGTAAGGATATTTGGTTTGTAGGATAACCTTTTAACTTTTAGATATTGATCATGTTTATATTCTATTAAAATCAAAGGAGGGCAGTCTAAAGGCTTATGTGTAGAATTGTATATTACCTAGTACATAGCCTGTTTGTCTTTATATAAACAAAATCATATGTAAGAGAACAATGGATTCCCACACAGCCTCCAAAGTAAATCATATTAGCGAACACTAGAGCATCATTAGCTCCAGCTTGCCTCCTGGTTCTCTAGGGTTCATGNTCTGCAGTCGAAATGTCTTCNCTTNCCTCATGGACCGACTGAACTTCAGCACTTGTCCTCTTTCTTCCTGCACTCTTTTCTCAATCCGTGGGTCTCTTCCACAAGGCCAGGCTGGCCACAGTCCTTCTGAATGTGTATAAGGGAATAACCTCAAATCTCTCAGTGACATTAATTTGAGCTGCTTGAAAAATATAGTGGAATCCTGCCATCCTGTTGTGAATTACAGGAAGGTCACAACAATTCTTTATGATCATTTTTATTTTGTCTTGAAGCATCTTTATTGAGCCTGTAGAAATCCACAGTAAGCAGATCTTGAGAAGTCCAATACAGTAAAGTGAGGGTGGGGGTTAACATGAGAAAAAGCATCCATTGAGGTTGCTTTTCCTGACAGCAAACATCAGTGCTGGGGTGGCTTTCCTAAATGTGGTAGGTTTTCAGGGCATAACCATTCTCTACTTCTTAGCATTCAACACAGCTAGAAAACTCTGTGGTTTTCTTTTTGACTGTTTATTATGATAATGACTATTTTGGCAGCTACAGAGTGGTTTTGAGTCATAGAAATGTAGGCCAGGTTTCTACCAATTCTTTATTAGTGGGCACTTATAATTCAAGGGCATCCTTATTTGGCTTTAACTCTATATTGATTTTCCTGCTTCATGTTATTTTATCTATATATCACGATATTTGTTAAAACCAAAAAGAGCAAAATAATATTTTAAGTATATTTTATTTCTGCATCACAGAAAATTATTATTCAAATAATAGTGAATTTAAAACTTTAATTTCCATTCATTTCGCATTACCATTTGTGTGTAGAACTGCAGAGTTTATATTATAAGATCTTCCCTAAGGATCAACTGAACTTCTGGAGTTACTCTCTTTCTTCCCTTCTCTACTCTTTTATCCACTGCTGTATGTCCTCCACAGAGTTGGGTCCCATCCATTCTGAAACAATACAAAAAAAGAGTTATATGTGCCAATGGCCCATAATAAATATAATCTGCTAGATTTAGTACAGAAAATCATTAAAATGTTCATGTTAGTAAAGTCACTAATACATAAGACAAGGTTAAACAAATAATGACTGAAAATTAGTGCACGAGACACATTTGCATGGGAGCTGGTCACCAGTGGACTGCTGAAAACCTTTGCAGTCTTTCAGGTGCTTCACATTATAAGTATGTTCCAAGTCAGAAATGAAAGTTTAATTCTGGAAATGAAGAGTCAAAGAGATCAGGTTTTCTCCCTAAATTGCAGGGTACCTTATACCAAATGCCAACTATCTGCAGGTAGGAACTCAGTGTCCTTGTAATCTACCAGTTTGCATGTGTTTTCTACCCAGGTCATGGGTGAACTTTTCCAAACTGCCAGTATTTCTTGTTCAAGTGAGCCTGCAACTATCCTCACTGCTTTATTTCTTCACCTGTCCAAGAGAAAGCACTCGTCAGTTAAGACAGTATTAATTTTAAGGAGTTATGTGGTTGATATAAACAAAATTGAGATGCTTAGTAGTACATCATGCTGAAGACTTGAGGGGTTATATTATGAAATTATTTAACATGCATTCATTCTACTGTGTGCTTATGTTTTAAAATGCATCATATTATATAAATGTTTATTATTTAATTATATTCCACTCTGTGTCACAAAGAATTTGAGGATCCATTCTCCACATCATACTTTTTCTTTCCCAAAGAAGAATTAAAAAAAAAAAACAACAAAGTAGTAGCCACTAATTCTATGAGATTAAGAGATGTGCTATGACAATGTTTTATATCTTTAGTCAGAATTCAAGGCCAGCTTGTACAACTTACTAAGATCCTGTCTCAAAACAAAACAAAACAAAAACAAAAAACAAAACAAACAACAACAAAAAAAAAGGAAAGAAAGAAGGGGAAAAGTAAAGAAAAGAAACAAGTTCTGGGCAAATAACTAAGTCAAAAGGGACTTATCCACCTATCTTGAAGACATAGAATCATCTCCATTACTTAAAAATATAATTTAATTTAATAAATAATATTGTATGAATATGCTTTGTAAACTTTATATCAGAATGCAGTTGGTATTGTTATTGTTACTTGTAAAATTAAAAACTATTTCACTCTACCATCGTGTATAGACATTAACAACATAATAGTTACTATTTTTTATAAGCGTGGTTTTAGTGCAGAAAAATTCAAAAAAACTAGAAAATTGTAGAAGGGCAATTTTTATTCTAACTTTAGCAAGTATCTGCTGGGTTTGGTGGTGCCAGCCTTTAATCCTGGGACCTGTTAGGCAAGGCCAGGCAGAGATCTGACCTGGAAGCTAATCTGATCGACATAGTACATTCCAGGTGAGCCAGGGCTNCATAGTGAAACACTGTTTCAAAATAAAATAAACTGTAATTGACACAAGAAACTAAATGTATGTTTGCACATAGATTGCCATCATTGCTTGACAGGTTCTGATCATTAATTTTACATCTGTTCTAAATTTATGATCTCTTTGTAAACAGTGGCAAAAATGTCTGAGTCCATAATACAATTCCTTGCAAGTAGCGTGAACTGTCAGATAACCAATGCCCATGTTCCTATAGTGGCAAATAGAAGATAATGTGGTATTGTCCGCTAAATGAATAATGAATCTTTACTTCCAGATACTCTTCATTTTTCTTTAGACGCAAGGAGATTTTTGTCATCCAGTAAGTTGTGTGGTAATGTAGAGTTCTGCTGTGATTATTTTGGTTTTGCCAGGTGGTGTGCTGTCTATTTTAAAATACATGATATTGAGCAATTTGTTGCTTAATATGCCACTCTTTCCAAGGCCAGAAAGAAAAGAAAATGCTTTCTTGTGATGTGTTCTCTTTAAGACTGCATGCTGTTGCTATGGTAAAATTCTTACCAAAATGCACATTGACTTACAATGTGTATGTCACGAGAATATGTTGTGTTCCTATGTTGAGATAGTTTTGATGGTAAATCAGGTTCTCATCTAGATTTCTTCACAGGCTTTTCATTCTACTACCATNCCTCTGTGATACAAGAGTTTAATTTTCCATGTGATGATGGAGAATACTTCACAGAAGCCCATTTCTCCAAGTGTAGGTGTCAATCTGTAAGGACCAATGCAATGGCTTTTCCTGTCCTCTGTCCTCTAACTATGGTTTATGAAACTTTAGTTTCTGTCCTCATCAGTAGGTAACCAACCATGTACACTCCCAGGAACTGCCCTAATGCTTGGTAATCCCATTTGTGTCCTGGCACAAGTATAGCAGTGTGAAGTTATTAATAATATTATTAATAATAGCAGGGAATGGCCCACAGCTAAATTAGAGTCCTAGAGATAATAAATGTCTAGAGGTGAATTGTTTGGATGGAATCAGAGGCTGAAAAGGCATTTGATTTCAAAATCACAAACCTATTAAAGAGGAGTGAGTATCCATAAACCATAAGGCAATATGACGCCAGGATTCCTACCATTCTACTTGATAATGTATGATATACACTGTGATTAAAGTAAAAGAGAATAGGCCTTTTCTACTCTAGGCACACTTGATATGTTGGAATTAAAAATAGCATTGTTTTATTTTAGTTTAACAAGGGAGCAGGTTAATATGGACAGAATTAGAAATTTTATGAAACATTTTCTTTTCAAAGAATTTCCCTGATGGCATAATGCTTATCAATGTAAGATGCTATCAGACTAAAGACTTCATCGGTCATGTTACACATAAACTATCCACTTCCAACCAGCATTATAAGCTGACCTTTGGGAATTGTTGATTCATGGTGTATCGGTTGGTTAATTCAAATTCAGTTAATGTTTGCCATCATCGTAAAATAGAATGATTCTATTGTTGTTTTCCCTTCTTGCAATTAGTACCTCAGGGATTCTCCCAGAATTGGTGAAGACTGGGTCCTGCCCTTGAAAGAGCTGAGCTTAATATTTGGGGTAAATCAGTTTTCACAAAACTCCTTCCCATCCATACATGATGCTAGTGGATCTCATCTTCTACATATGATTTCTGTGGTGCTTCCTCAGCTTTTACCTGGGGCTTCCCTTGCTCACCTGCAGCCCTTGCAGATAGCTCAGGCCCAAAGATTTCTTGTAAGGGGTGTGAGGTCTGCTTCCTTTCCATTACATCTGTACCGAGGGCACTCGCCCATGTCTTACCGCAGCTGTGCACAGTTCTCACGACTCTCTCCTCCTGTCTAGTTGCTCTTGAGATAAATAATCTGTGCCCACAGTTAGTGAAATAAAACATCTGTCAATTTTTTTT
>LZPO01067814.1:0-19553 GCA_001675575.1 Neotoma lepida
GGAGGCAGCACATCTTCCTGTGTCTCCCTGGAGCTTCAGGGCCTGGCTTGGCCTTCATGGCTGCCTTGGTCCTTCAGTGCTCCTCCCTCGGCCAAGAGGCTGGATGTATGGAGTTCAGTGGCCTGAGCTCAGGGTGCAGAGTGCTCCAGGTAGAAAGGATGATGGCTGGAGCAGCGGCCTAGAGCCCCTCTCAGCACCTCTGCAGTTAGTATCTTCAGGGAGCTGCCTGGGGGGGATGGCATAGGCAGCCTCTGAGCCACATCCAACAGAAAAGGTAAGCCATGGGCTCCTGCAGAAACTCAGGCAGGATCTTTGGCGGGAGCTGGTGTGGGCTGGGGGAGGGGAGGCTCACTCACAGTGCTTTTGCCAGTCTGGGGCTAAGCTTGCCTTTGGGCTAAGCCTGGTCCAGGCCCAGAGACCCAGAGACCCAGCAGCTGGGTGCACATACCCCCGAGCTAGGGAGAAGGGAGGAAGGGAAGGAGCAGGACCTGGTGGTTAAGCGCTGGGTCCCCAGGCAGGGAAGGAATTTTTAAAAGGACAGGGAAGAAAAGAGACAGAGAAGTGTGGACACTGCCACAGCAGCCTTGGAAGAGGCTGAGGGTGGAAGCCACCCAGGAGTTTGGAGTTTGCCCCATGTGAGCACCGGATAATGGGGGAAATTATTAAGGCAACTCCACGTAGTTAGGAGGTTTATTTAGGGATTTAGGGCAAGTAAAGGGGTTGGTCACAGGGTCCAGGAGAGGTGAGGTGCAGTCCNGTGGTGTTCTCTGGAGAACTCTGCTTGGTCCACCCTCTAACGTCCAGGATCCAGAAACCAAGAGTGCCGGCACGGACAGGTCTCCAGTCTTAAAGGCTCCCAAGTCTTAATGGCTCCCATCTTGGCCCCGCCCCTGGGAGGAGGTCCTAGGTAGGCGTGGCAGTTACCAGAAGCCACAGTGGATTTCTGGTAAGCAACTCAATCCTATTCTACTCCATTAAAGTAAAGAGTGTTAAGACAACACGTGTATGTTACAAATAAGTATAGTGTATTGGATCTAAGAGAACTTACTGTTCTTATCAATATAATGAGCTGAACTGAAAGAGAAGACCACTGTGTTTGTACAAAACACAGTTCTATTTTTCCAGTCCTAAGTCCATTGGGAAATATAGTAAAAAGAGAAGTACCTCTTTCTTCAGAACAAAGTGTCTTTCTTGTAGAGGAATTCACTGTTGTATGCACATTCATAAATGCAGTTGAAACAGAGGTTACCTCTTTTTCTAGAAACAGCAGTGCTTTTCTGGTAAGCAGACTCACTATTGTTCTACTCACTTTCACGTACACAGTGTTAAGACAACTCGCATCTGTTACTAGGAAGTACAGTGCATTGGATCTAAGAGAACTTAATGTTCTTATCACTTTCCTGAACAGAGTAATAGAGAATTAGATGAAGTTTCTAGAAAACACAGTTCTTTTCCTCTTAGCTAGCTCATTTTTCTAGTCACATTGGGAAATACAGTCAAAAGGGAAGTGGCTCATTCTTCAGAACAAAGTGTGTTTCATGTATGGGACTCAATGTTGTTTTTACTTTCATAAACACAATTGAAAGGCAGGTTGCTTCTTGTCCTGGAAACAACAGTGCTCTGCTGGTAAGCATACTGAACTTTTTTCTACTCCCATTCACATACACAGAGTTAAGAAAATTCACGTCTGTTACCACCAAGTACAATGCATTGGATTTAAGAGAACTTCATGTCCTTATCATTTTCCTAAGCAAGCTGAAAGAGAACGTGCTGGTGTTTGTAGAGAACACATTTCTTTTCTTCTGAGCGTGCTCACTGTTCTAGTCCCAATGGGAAATAGAGTAAAAAGAGAAGTACCTCTTTCTTCAGAACAAAGTGTCTTTCTTGTAGAGGAACTCACTGTTGTAATCACATTCATAAACACAATTGAAACATACATCGCCTCTTGTCCTAGAAACAACAGTGCTTTTCTGGTAAGAAAACTCACTCTTTTTCTTCTACCATTCTCATATACAGTGTGAAGACATTTCGAGTCTGATACTTTAAAGTACAGTGCAGTGGATCTAAGAGAACTTACTGTTCTCATCTCTACTGAGCACAGTTGACATAGAAGATGCCTGAGCTTCTAGAAAACAGAGTTTTTTCTTCTCAGCCAACAAATATTCTAGTCCCATTAGTAAATATAGAAAAAAGAGAAGTGCCTTTTTCTTCAGAACAAGGTGTGTTTCTGGTACGGGAACTCACTGTTATATTCACATTTTAAATAAAATTGAAACAAAGGTTGCCTCTTGTCCTGGAAAAAAACATTGCTTTTCTAGTAAGAAGATTCACTCTTGTTCTACTCCCATTCACATACACAGTGTTAAGACAACTTTAATATGTTACTAGCAATTAGAGTGCATTGGATCTTAGAGAACTTGCTTTTCTTATCACTTTCCTGAGCAGAGTTGAAAGAGATGTTGTCTGAGTTCCTAGAAAACACATTTCTTTTATTCTGAGCTAGCTCGATATTCTAGTCCCATTGGGAAATATGGTAAGAAGACCAGTATCTCTTTCTACAAAACAATGTGTGGTCTTGTAAGGAAAATCATGCAGGTATTCACATTTATTAATGCACTTGAAATAGAGGTTGCCTCTTATCCTAGAAACAATACTGCTTTTCTGGTAAGCTGACACACTCTTGCTCTATTCCCATTCACATACACAGATTGATGACAATTCGCGTCTGTTACTGCAATTACAATGCATTGGATCTAAGAAAGCTTACTGTTCTTATCACTTTCCTGAGTGGATTAGAAAGATAAGTCATGGGCTGGAGAGGTGGCTCAGAGGTTAGGAGCACTGACTGTTCTTCCAGAGGTCCTGAGTTCAATTCCCAGCAACCACATGGTGGCTCACAATCATCTGTAATGAGATCTGGCACCCTCTTCTGTATACATAATAAATAAATCTTTAAAAAAAAGAAAGAAAGAGAAGTCACCCAAGTTGCTAGAAAACACAATTCTTTTCTTCTGAGCTAGCTCACAGTTCTAGTCCCATTGGGAAATACAGTAAAAAGAGAAATGCCTCTTTCTTCAGAACAAAGTGTGTTCCTTGTAAGGGAACTCACTGCTGTATTCACATTCATAAATGCAATTGTACCAGAGGTTGCCTCTTGTTCTACAAACAACAGTGCTTTTCTGGTAAGCAGACTCCCTCTTATTTTACTCCCATTTACATACACAGTGAGAAGACAACTCGTACCTGTCACTAGCAAGTATAGTGCTTTGAATCTAAGAGAACTTACTGTTTTGTTTTGTTTTTTTTCAGTTTCCTGAGCAGCGTTAAAAAAGAAGTTGTCTGAGTTTCTAGAAAACATAGTTTTTTTGTTCTGATCTAGCTCATTTTTCTAGTGGTTTGGTAAATACAGTAAAAAGAAAGGTGCCACTTTCTTCAGAACAAACTATGTTTCTTGTAAGGAAACTCACTGTTGTTTCCACATTCATAAATGCAAATGAAACAGAGGTTGCCTCTTGTCCTAGAAACACAGTGCTCTTCTGGTAAGCAGACTCACTCTTGTTCTACCCCATTCTTATAAACAGTGTTGAGATATTTTGCGTCTGTTACTAGCAAGTACAGTGCATTGGATTTAAGAGGACATACAGTTCTTGCTGCTCTCCTGACTGTAGTTGAAACAGAAGGTGCCTGAGACTTTAGAAAACACATTTATTTCTTACGAGCTAGCTCACTGTGCTAGTCCCATTGGGAAATACATTAAAAAGAGAAGTACCTATATTTTCAGAATAAATGTGTTTTTTGTAAGGGAACTCACTGTTGTATTCACATTCAAAAACACAACTGAAAAAGTGGCTGCCTTTTGTCCTAGAAACAACAGTGGTCCCCTGGTATGCAACCTCAATCTTGTCTATTCTCCTTCACATACACTGTGTTTAGACAACTTGTGACTGGTACCAGCAAGTACAGTACATTGGATGTAAGAGAACAACTGTTCTTATCACTTTCCTAAGCAGAGTTGTCAGAGAAGAAACCTGAGTTTCTAGAGAACACAGTTCTTTCCTTCTAAGCTAGCACACTGTTATAGTCCCATTGGGAAATATAGTAAAAACAGATGTATGCCTTTCTTCAGAACAAAGTGTGTTTCTTGTAAGGGAACTCACTGTTGTATTCACATTCATAAATGCAACTGAAACAGCAGTGCTTTTCTGGTAAGCAGACTTACTCTTGTTCAACTCCCACTCACATGAAAAGTGTTAAGACATCTCGCATCTGTTACTAGCAAGCACAGTGCATTGGATCTAAGAGAACTTGCTATTCTTATCACTTTCCTGAGCAGAGGTGAAAGAGAAGTCACTTGTGTTTGTAAAAAACACAGTTCTTTTCTTCTGATCTACCTCAGTGTTCTAGTCCCATTGGGAAATACAGAAAAAAACAAGTATATCTTTCTTCAGAACAAAGTGTGGTTCTTGTAAGGGAAATCACTGTTGTATTCACATTTATAAATGCACTTGAAACAGAGGTTACCTCCTGTCCTAGAAACAACAGTGCTTTTCTGATAAGCAGACTCTCTCTTGTTCTGCTCCCATTCACATACACAGTGTGAAGAAAACTGCTCTGTTACTTGCAAGTACAGTGCATTGGATATAATAGACTTACAGTTCTTATCACTTTCCTTAGCTGAGTTGAAAGAAAAGCAGCTGAGTTTCTACAAAGCACAGTTCTCTTCTTCTTATCTAGCTCACTGTTCTCATCCCATTGGGAAAAAATGTAAAAAGAGGAGTACCTTTTTCTTTAGAACAAAGTGTGTTTTTTGAAAGGGACCTCACTACTCTACTCACATTCATAACCACAATTAATTCAAGGTTGCCTCTTGTCCTAGAAACAACAGTGCATTTTGGTAAGCAGACTAACTCTTATTCTACTCCCATTCACATAAATAGTGTTAAGATATTTTGTATCTGTTACTTTCAATTACACTGCATTGGAATTAAGAGAACATACGGTTCTTATCACTTTCCTGGGCAGAGTTGAAAAAGAAGTTGCCTGAGTTTCTAGAAAACGAAGTTCTTATCTTCTGAGCTTGCTGACTGTACTATTCCCAATGGGAAATACAGTAGAAAGAGAAGTGCCTCTTTCTTCATAAGAAAGTGTGTTTCTTGTAATGGAATCAACTTTTGTATTCACATTCATAGACAGAATTAAACAGAGATTGCCTCTTTAAAAGAAACAATTTTCTGATAAGCACAGTCACAATTTTTCTACACCCATTCACATACATAGTGTTAAGATAACTCATGTCTGTTACTAGCAAGTACAGTGAATTGGATCTAAGAGAAGGTACCACTGTTACCACTTTCCTGAGTAGAGATGAAAGAGAAGTCACCTGTCTTTCTAGAAAACACAATTCTCTTCTTCTGAGTTAGCTCTCTTCTAGTTCCAGTGGGAAATATAGTAAAATACAAAGTACCTCTTTATTGAGAACAAAGTGTGTTTCTTGTAAGGGAACTCACTGTTCTATTCACATCCATAAATGCAGTTTAAACAGAGGTTGCCTGTTGTCTCAGAAAGAACAGTGCTTTTTTGGTAAGCAGACACACTCTTGTTTTACTCCCATTTATGTACACAGTGTTAAGACAACTAGAGTCTGTTACTAGCAAGTATAGTGCATTGGATCTTAGAGTACATAATATTCTTATCAATTTCATGAGAAGAGTTAATAGAGAAGTAGCCTGTGTATTTAGAAAACACAGTTCTTTTCCTCTGAGCTTCCTCACTGATCTAGTCCTAGTGGGAAATACAGTAAAAAGGGAAGCTCCTCTTCCTTCAGAACAAAGTGTGTTTCTTTAAAGGGAACTCACTGTTGTATTCACATTCATAAAAGCAATTGAACCACAGGCTGCCTCTTGTCATAGATAGAACAGGTCTTTTCTGGTAAGCAGACTCACACTTGTTCTACTCCCAATCACATACACAGTGTAAGGAAAACTCAAAGCTGTTACTAGCAAGTACAGTGCATTGTATCTAAGAGAACTTATTATTCTCATCACTTTCCTGAGCACAGTTGAAAACGATGTCACCTGTGTTTGTAGAAAATACAATTCTTTTCTTCCGAGCTAGCTCACTATACTTTTTCTATTGGGAAATACAGTAAAATAGCAGTGCCTCCTTCTTCGGAACAACAAAGTGTATTTCTTTAAGGGAATTGAATGTTGTATTAACTTTCATAAACACAATTGAAACAGAGGTTGCATGTTGTCCTAGAAAAACCAGTGCTCCTTTGGTAAGCAGACTCACACCTGTTCTAATCCCATTCACATACACAGTGTTAAAACAACTCGTGTCTGTTACGAGAAAGTACAGTGTATTGAATCTAGGAGAACTTACTTTTCTTATCACTTTTCTGAACAGATTTGAAAAAGAATTTGCCTGAGTTTCTAGAAAACACAATTCTTTTCTTCTCAGCTAGCCTACTGTTCTAGTCACATTGGGAAATATAGTAAAAGAGAAGTGCCTATTTCTTCAGAACTAAGTGTGTTTCTTGTAAGGGATCTCTCTGTTGCATTCACATTCATATTCTAAGCTAGCCTACTGTTCTAGTCCCATTGGGAAATATAGTTAAAAAATGCTTCTTTCTTCAGAACAAAGTATATTCCTTGTAAGGGAACTCACTGTTGTATTCATATTCATAATCACAATTGAAACACAGATTGCCTCCTGTATAGAAACAACAGTGCCTTTCTTGTAAGCAGACTCACCCTTGTTCTACTTGCATTCACATATTCAGTGTTAAGACAAATCATGTCTGTTATTAGCAAGTACAATGCATTGGACGTAAGAAAATTTGTTGTTCTTACCACTTTTTTGAGTGGAATTGAAATAGAAGTCGTCTGAGTTTCTAGAAAATACAGTTCTTTCTTTCAGTACTTGTAAGGGAAAGTGATAAGAACAGTAAATGCTCTTAGATCCAATGTACTGTACTTGCTAGTACCCAGCTACGAGTTTTCTTAACTCTCTGTATGTGAATGGAAGAGAAACAAGTGTGAGTATGCTTACCAGAAAATTGATGCTGTTTCTAAGGCAAGAGGTAAATTCTGTTTCAATTGCATTTATGAAGGTGAATACAACAGTGAGGTTTCTGACAAGAAACACACTTGTTCTGAAGAGGCACTTCCCTTTTATAGTATATCCCAATGTAAATAAAACAGTCAGAGAGATCAGAAGAAAGAACTGTGTTTTCCAGAAACTCAGGCGACTTCTCCTTCAATTTTCCTCAGGAAAGTGATAAGAACAGCAAGTTCTCTTAGATCCAATGCACTGTACATGCTAGTAACAGACNTGAATTGTCTTCACTTTGTGTATATGAACGGGAGTAGAACAAAAGTGAGTGTGCTTTCCAGAAAAGCAGTGTTGTTTCTAGGACAAGAGGCAACCTTTCTTTTGATTGCATTTATGAATGTGTATATGATAGTGATTTCCATTTCAAGAACTATACTTTGTTCTGAACAAAGAGGCACTTCTCCTTTTACGATATATCCCAATGGGACTAGAACACTGAGCTAACTCAGAAGAAAAGAACTGTGTTTTCTAGAATCTCAGGCAATTTCTCTTCCAACACAGGTCAGGAAAGTGATAAGAAAAAAAAATTCTCTTTAAGCCAATGTGCTGTACTTGGTGGAAACAGATGTGAATTGTCATAACAATGTATATGTGAATGGTAGTCTAACAGAGTGAGCATGCTTACCAGAAAAGCACTGTTATTTCTAGGACCAGAGGGAACCTCTCATCCCATTGTGTTTATGATTGTGAATACAACACTCATTTCCCTTACAAGAACCACACTTTGTTCTCAAGAAAGGGACACTTGTATTTTCACTGCATTTCCCAGAGGAATAGAATACTAATCAGGCTCAGAAGAAAAGAACTGTGTTTCCTAGAATCTCAGGCAACTTCCCTTTCCACTCTGATCAGGAAAGTGATAAAAACAGTAAGTTCTCTTAGAAACAATGCACATAACTTCCTAATAACAGACCCAAGTTTTCTTAACTCTGTGTATGTGATTAGGAGTAGAACAAGTGTGTGTCTTGTTACAAGAAAAGCTCTGTTGTTTCAATGACAAGAGACAACACAACATCTGTTCCAATTGCGTTTATGAATGTGAATACAGCAGTGAATTCCCTTATAAGAAGCACACTTAGTTCTGAAGAAAAAGCACTTCTGTTTTTACTGTATATCCCAATGGGACAAGAACAGTGTGCTAGCTCAGAAGAAAAGAAGTGTTTTCTAGGACCTCAGGAGACTTCTCTTTGAACTCATTTCAGGAAAGTAATAAGAACAGTAAGTTCTTTTTAATCCAATATACTGTACTTGCTCGACACAGATGCTAGTTGTCCTAACAATGTGTACGTGAGTGACAGTAGAACAAGAGTGAGTCTGCTTACCAGAAAATCCTTGTTTCTAGGACAAGAGGCAACACTGTGTCAATATTGGTTATGAATGTGAATACAGCAGTGATATTGCTTACAAGTAGCACATTTTGTTCTGNAGAAAAGAGCACTTCTCTTTCTACAGTATATCCCAAATGGACTAGAACAGTGAGCTAGCTCAGAAGAAAAGAACTGTGATTTTAGAAACCAGGAGACTTCCCCTTTCACTCTGCTCAGGAAAGTGATAAAAGCAGTATGTTCTCTTAGATCCAGTGCACTGTACTAGCTAATAACAGATGCAAGTTATCTTAGCTCTCTATATGTGACTGGGAGTAGAACAAGGGAGAATCTCTTTATTAGAAAAGCATTGTTGTTTCTAGGACAAGTGGCAACCACTATTTCAATTGCATTTGTGAATATGAATACAACATTGAGTTTCCTTATATGAAACACACTTTGTTTTGAAGAAAGAGTCACTTCTCTTTTTACCGTATTTTCCAATAGGAATAGAACCATGAGCTATCTGCGAAGAAATGAACTGTTCTAGAAACACAGGTGACTACTCTTACAACTCTGCTCAAGAAAGTGATAAGAACACTTATCACTTAAGTAAGTTCTCTTAGATCCATGTAGTTTACTTGCTAGTAACAGACATGAGTGTCTTAACACTGCATATGTTAGTGGAGTAGAACAAGAGTGAGTCTCTTACCAGAAAAGTCCTGTTGTTTCTAGGACAAGAGGCAATCCTGCTTCAATTTCATTTATGAATGTGAATACAGCTGTGAGTTCTGTAGGGACCTGCAGAGCCAAGTTGTTTACAAGTAAATAAGGTACAGGGAGGAAGGAATCAAGTTGTTGACAAAGGTCTGTGGGGGTCTGTGGAGGAAGCAAGGAGGGAGAAACTCAAGCTGTTTATGTCTGGTTGACCTTTAAACTGATTGACTCGATGGGACATCTACCCTGCCCCTCTCTCTAGCCTTGTGGTTTTAGGGTTTAAAAAGGGGCTCACTGTTTTTGAAGAGGAATAAGAAGAATNAAGGAGTTCTTGCTTGACTGGACTCCCTGTCACATCTGATTGTCTCCTAGGAAAAGGAGGCTGGGAATGGGCAGTCAGTCCCAGGTAGTCCCTTCTCAGGAGACCTAAGTTCTCAGTGGGGCAGACATCACAACATTTTGGCGCCCCAATGTGGCACAAACTCATTAAAAATCAGTTGGTGGCCTTAGAAGCCAGGGGTTACAGGCCCTCTGGCCTGGCCTGAGCTACTAGCCTTTGGGTCTAATCTTTTTGGCTTTTTTAGCTACTGGTGGGTGGTGGGCTCCTGCTCTCTCTGGATTTCCATCTTGGACTACCACCATGCTAGGTAGCTGCTTTGAAACTCCCTCAGACTTCTACTGTTCTGTGCGGACTTGGTAAGTCAATTAAAATATTTTAAAGGGAGAAATTAGTTAAAAAGAAAAATTTTCCCACATTAAAAATTGGGAAATATTTCTACAATGGAAATAATTTGGTGTTTGTTTGATAACACATAAGGCAGTTTAAAAATGGAACAAATAAATGAAAGGACAGCTAATGTTGATGGGATGTATGTAACTTCAATTATGAACATTATTTGTTTAATCATTTTTAATTTAGCATTAAGAACATTGGTCAATTTGAGTGCTAAGCTTTAGAAAAATCAGTTAGAAGGAATTATAGAGAAATTCCAACTCAGACAGAAGAATTTAAAAGTGTTAGCTCAGAATTGAATTATATGGTTACAGACAAACAGCCTCAGACTATGAGGCAGCAGACATTAATTTACCCTGTAACCTTACAAGAACTGCCAGATGCTCGTGTTCAAGCTAATTGAGCTCCAACACAAATGCTAGATTTAAGGAGATTTAAAGAAGCTACAGCATCATATGGCATGCATTCTCCATTTATAAAGCAGATGTTAAACTCGTGGTCAACTTGTAATAGAATTATCCCTCAAGATTGGAAAGAATTGGCCGCTGCTGTACTAGAATCCAGTCAAAATTTACAATTTCAAATGTGGTTTAAGAATGAAGCTAAAACTATAGAACAGCAAAATAGGACTAGAGATATAGAAATTACCAAGGATCAGCATTTTGGAGAAGGCAAATATGCGGATATAAACATGCAATGTTTATATGATAACCAAATCCTAATTCTATGCTGCATGGCAGCCATGAATGCATGGGACAGAATTGAGAAAGCAGGAAAGAAAATTGAACCATTTACAAAAGTTATACAGGGCACCAGAGAATCCTTCATGGATTTCTTATAAAGGCTGTCTTCAGCAGTAAATAAAATGATATCAAATTCAGAAGCTAGACAGATAATAATTGAATCTTTTGCCTTTGAGAATGCAAATGCAGCATGCAAAAAAATAATCAAGCCATTAAAGGCACGATCAGCTCCCTTGGAGGACTGGATCAAGGACACAATTAATATTGAGTCTCATGATCAGAATGATATATGGATAGGAAAGGTTATATCAAGAGGTTTGAAGAAAAATATTAATGTCAGATTTTTATTTGTGGAAAACTAGGACATCTGAAAAGGGAGTGTAAACAGGGTGTTTCTAGAAACAATGTTTCTTCAAGGAACACTGGCAACAGAATGCCCCTTTCATCTGGATTATGCAGAAGGTGTGGCAAAGGTAAACACTGGAACAAGGAATGTAGATCAATGAGGGACAGACAGGGTAATCCTGTGCCATCGGGAAACTCCCTGAGGGGTCTCATGCAGACTCCCATGGCAAATTTAGTTCAGACTTTTCCTGCCATCGTAGAAGAGACCACTTCCCAGAGCAGTTAAATAACCAAATGCCTATTTTAAAAAACATACTGCTTGGGGTGATAGAACAGCTATAGCAGAGAGAACATGAAATCCAGGAGAAACCATAAAGCATATTACATTGAACTTGTAGTCATGTTAGGTGTTTTCAAGGTTAAGGAGAGATATATTTTAGATAGACAGGTCATCTTCAAACCCTTCAGAGATCTGCAGAATATGACATTTAAAATATTTTAATAACTTAGATTTTTTTCTTTTTATGACTAGGAGACATGTTGGCTCCTGGCAGCACCAATCTGTTTCAGAGAAGATATGGGCATTGAAGAGACTGCATATGGAGTTAAATTTCATGTGGCAAAAATTATCCACTGGGCAAAAAAGTGCCCTCGAATTGACTGTTGACAGTATGCTGTTCAAAATTGACAAGCAGGACACAAAACAAAGGACTACTGGCTCTTGCCAAGACAAGTGTGGTTGCAGCTTTGGCAGCAGGCATCCTTTAAGGCCAAGACAATATGGCACCATCGCCAAAGTGGCTTTGCAATCCAGGAAAGGTACAGTGACTCTTCCTTCGAAGACAGTTACACAGGCAGTGAGCCAATGGCTTCTGGAACATCAGCTGGAACAGTTGTTCTTGGAGGAATAACTAGGCTGACGGAGTCTGGCCTCTCAGTGATAGACCAGCATTTAATAAAGGAGACGAAACCACCCACAAGCTGAGAAAAATGGGAAGCCGAATTCCAAAAACATCAGCAATTTCCAGACACAGGAAGAATTCAAGTTTATCTGGTACATGGAATATTCACACCAAATGGGGGATTGAGCTGTATACATTGGGAATATCCTGCTTGAGTATATCCTATCCACAAATGGGTCTGTCAGATATGCTAAGCATATGGGCTGAAGATGATGCCCCAACATTGCAGAGAAACCTCGGGTGATTGTCCAGGCAGCTGGCTGTTTCTGTCAACTCACATTTTTTGGAAGTCACTTGTTTGCATTTCATGTTTTACTAGGTAATATTATTTCCTTCTTGGGTTTTTGAGGGGGTTGAAGATTAGATAGTTATAGTTTTTCTAAGAAATTTAACTGCAAATTCAAAAGGCTCTGCGACATGGTGTTGGTTAAGAAAACCGTTTGTAAACTGAATTGAAAAAAAAAGGGGGGATCTGTAGGGACCTACAGAGCCAAGTTGTTTACAAGTAAAGAAGGTACGGGGAGGAAGGAATCAAGTTGTTGACAAAGGTCTGTGGGGGTCTGTGGAGGAAGCAAGGAGGGAGAAACCTAAGCTGTTTATGACTGGGTGACCTTTAAACTGATTGGCCAGAGGGGGCATCTACCCTGCCCCTCTCTCTAGCCTTGTGGTTTTAGGGTTTAAAAGGGGGCTCACTATTTTCCAAGAAGAATAAAAAGAATAAAGGAGTTCTTGCTTGACTGGACTCCCTGTCACATCTGATTGTCTCCCAGGAAAAGGAGGCTGGGAACAGGCAGTCAGTCCCAGGTAGTCCCTTCTTGGGAGACCTAAATTCTCAGTGGGGCAGACATCATAACAGAGTTCCATTACAAGAATCACACTTTGTTCTGAATAAGGAGACACTTGTCTTTCTACTGTATTTCCCAATGTGACTAGAACAGTGAGCTAGCTAAGAAGAAAAGAAGTGCATTTTCTTGAAACACAGGCAACTTGTCTTTCAACTCTGCTCAGGAAAGTGATAAGAACATAAGTTCTCTTAGATCCAATGTACTCTACTTGCTAGTAACAGATGCCAATTGTCTTAACATTGTGTATACGAATGGGAATAAAATAAGTGAGAGTCTGCTTACCAAAAAGTACTGTTGTTTCTAGAACTAGAGGAAACATCTCTTCTAATTGCGTTCATGAATGTGAATAAAACAGTTATTTCCCTTACAAGTACCACACTTTGTTGTGAATAAGGAGACACTTGTCTTTTATTGTATTTCCCAACAGGACTTATCACTTTAGTCAGCAGACTTGAAATAGAAATAACCTGAGTTTTCCAGAAAACACAGTTCTTTCTTTTATTTCAGTAGCTCACGGTTTTAATCCTATTGGGAAATACAGTAAATCTAGCATCTGTTACTTCCAAGTACAGGGGATTG
This sequence comes from Neotoma lepida, assembly GCA_001675575.1. Taxonomy (NCBI): domain Eukaryota; kingdom Metazoa; phylum Chordata; class Mammalia; order Rodentia; family Cricetidae; genus Neotoma; species Neotoma lepida. The sequence goes on from LZPO01067814.1 coordinate 13,342, forward strand.
GATGCAAGAGAACTTACTTTTCTTACCACTTTCCTGAGAAAAGTTGAAAGAGAAGTACCCTATGTTTCTAGAAAGCACAGTTCTTTCTTCTGAGCTAGCTTAGTGTACTAGTCCTATTGGGAAATACAGTAAAAAGACAAGTGTCTCTTTCTTCAGAACAAAGTATAGTTCTTGTGAGGGAACTCGCTGTTGTATTCACATTCAAAAACGCAATTGGAAGAGAAGTTACCTGTTGTCTTAGAAACAACAGTGCTTTTCTGATAAGCATACTCACTCTTTTTCTACTCACACCCACATACACATGTTAAGACAACTCTCATCTGTTTCTAACAAGTACAACATTGGACTAAAGAGAACTTACTGTTCTTATCATTTTCCTAGGCTGATCTGACAGATAAGTTGCTCACTGTTCTAGTCCCATTAGGATATACTGTAAAAAGAGAAGTGCCTCTTTCTTCAGAACAAAGTTTGTTTCTTGGAAGGGAACTCACTGTTTTATTCACAACATAAATGCAATTGAAACAGAAGTTGCCTCTTGTCCTAAAATCAGCAGTGCATTTCTGGAGAGCAGAATCACACTTGTTCTATGCCCATTCACATACACAGTGTTAAGATAATTGTGTCTGTTACTAGAAAGTACAGTGCATTGGAACTAAGAGGACTTGCTGTTCTTATCACTTTCTTGAGCAGAGTTGCAAGAAGTCACCCAAGTTTTCCAGAATACACAGTTCTTTCTTTTAGTAGCTCACTGTTCTAGTTCCATTGGGAAATAGGGTAAAAAGGGAAGTGTCTCTTTCTTCAGAACAAAATAAGTTTCTTGTAACGGAACTCACTGTGATATTTATTTTCATAAATCCAATTGAAACAAATGTTTCCTCTATTCCTAGACTCTTGTCCTAGAAACAACAGTGCTTTTCTGATAAGCAGACTCACTCTTGTTCTACTCCAATTCACATACACAGAGTTAAGACAACTCGTGTCTGTTACTAGCAAGTACAGTACATTTTATCTAAGTGAACTTACTGTTCTTATCACTTTCCTGAGCAGAGGTGAAAGAGAAGTCAGCTGTGTTTCTCAAAAACACAGTTCTTTTCTTCTGAGCTAGCTCACTGTTCTAATCCCTTTGGGAAATACAGTGAAAAGACAAGTGTCTCCTTTTTCACAACCAAGTGTAGTTCATGTAAGATAACTCACTATGATATTAACATTCATAAACACAATTGGAACAGAGGTTCCCTTTTGTCCTAGATACAACATTGCTTTGAGAGTGAAGAACTCACTGTTGTCCTACTCCCATTCACATACAAAGTGGAAAAAAATCTCTTGTCTCTTACTAGCAAGTAGAGTGCTTTTGAACTAATCTTTCTCTTCTCATAAATTTTCTGAGCAGAGGTTAGAGAAGTCACCTGTATTTCTAGATAACACATTTCTTTTTGTTGGAGCTAGTTCACTGTTCTCATTGTGATGAGAAAAACAGTAAAAGAAGTGCTTCTTTTTTCAAAACAAAGTGTGTTTCTCGTAAATGTCACTGTTGTATTCCCATTCATAAACACAATTGAAACAGAGGTTGCCTCTTGTCCTAGAAAAAACAGGCCTTTATTGGCAATCAAATTCACTGGTGTCCTACTCGAATTCACATACACAGTTGAAAGAAAACTCACATCTGTTAAAAGAATAGAGTGTATTGGATCTAAGAGAGCTTACCCTTCTTATTACTTTCCTAAGCAGATTTGAAAGAGAAGTCCCTGTCTTTCTAGAAAACACAATGCTTTCCTTCTGAACAACCTAACCATTCTAGTTGCCTTGGGAAATGCGGTAAAAAGAGAAGTGCCTCTTTCTTCAAACCAAAGTGTGTTGACTGTGTGAGAACTGACTTCTGTATTCACATTCATAAAGGCAATTAAAAAGACATTGCCTCTTGTACTAGAGACAGCAATAGTTTTCTTGTAAGCAAACTTACTGTTTCCTACTCCCTTTCACATACACAGTGGAAAAACAACCCGCTTCTATAACTAGAAAGCACATTGCATTAAACCTTAGAGAATTTACTGTTCTTGTCACTTTTCTGAGCAGAGTTGAAAGAATAGACTCCTGTCTTTGTAGAAAACACAGTGCTTTTCTTTTGAGCCAACTCACTATTCAAGTCACATTGGGAAATACAGTAAAAAGAGAAGTGCCTCTTTCTTCAGAACACAGGGTGTTTCTTTTAAGATAACTCAGTGTTGTTATCACATTCATAAACACAATCGAAACAGACATTATCTCTTGTACAAGAAACAACAGTGCTTTTCTGGAAAGCAGACTCACTGTTGTCCTACTCTCTTTCATATACACACTTAAAAGAAAATTCACATCTGTCACTACCAAATGCAGTGCATTGGATCTAAGAGAACTTACTTTTCTTATCACATTTTCTAGCAGAGTTGAAAGAGGCATCCCGTGTGTTTCTATAAAATACAGTCCTTTCCTTCTGTGCAAGCTCAGTGTACTAGTTGCATTGGGAAATACAGTAAAAAGAGAAGTGCCTCTTTCTTCAGAACAAAATGAGTTTCCTGTAAAGGAATTCATGGTTCACATTCACAAATGCAATTGAAACAGAGGTTGCCTCTTGTCCTAGATACAACAGTGCTTTTCTGGTAAGTAAACACACTGATGTCCTACTCTCATTCACATACACAGTTAAAAGACTACTTGCATCAGTTACTAGAAAGTAGAGTGCATGGGTTCTCAGAGAACTTACTGTTCTTATCACTTTCCTGAGAAGAGTTGAAAGAGAAGTCACCTGTCTTTCTAGAAAACACAGTGTTTTTCTTCTGAGAAAGCTCACTCTTCTAGTCGCATTGGGAAACACAGTAAAAAGAGATGTGTCTTTTTCCTCAGAACAAAGTGAATTTCTTGTAAGGGAAGTCACTGTTGTATTCATATTCATAAATGCAATGGAAACAGAAATTGCCTCTTCTAGAAACAGCAGTCCTTTTCTGGAATGCAAACTCACTGTTATCCTACTCCCATTCACATTGGCAGTGGAAAGACAACTTGAGTCTCTTACTAGCAAGTACAGTGCATTGTATCTAAGATAACTAACTGCTCTTAACACTTTCCTGAGCAGAGTTGAAAGAGATGTCACCAGTCTTTCTCAAAAACACAAGGCTTTTTTCTGAGCAAGCTCACTGATGTAGTTACATTGGGAATTACAGTAAAGAGAGAAGTGCCTCTTTCTTCAGAACAAAGGATATTTTTTGTATGGGAACTTAATTTTGTATTCACATTCATAAACACAATTGAAACAGAAAATGTCTCTTGTACAAGAATCAACAGTGCTTTTTTGGAAAGCCATCTCACTGTTGCCCTATTCCCTTTCACATACACAGTTTAAAGACAACTCGCATCTGTTACTAGCAAATACAGTGCATTGGATCACAGAGAACTTACTGTTCTTATCACTTTCCTAAACAGAGTTGAAAGAGACATTGCCTGTGTTTCTAGAAATATAGTGCTTTTCTTCTGAGCATGCTCACTGTTCTAGTCACATTGGGAAATATAGTAAAAAGAGAAGTGCCTCTTTCTTCAGAAAAACGTGTGTTTCAAATAAGAGAACTCACTGTTGTATTCACATTCATAAATACAATTGAAACAGAGGTTATCTCTTTTCCTAGAAACAACAGTGCTTTTCCAGTAAGCAAAATCACTGTTTTCCTACTCTGTTCACATACACACTTGAAAGAAACTTGCATGTGTTACTAGCAAGTACAATGCGTTGGACCTAAGAGAACTTACTGCTCTTATCACTTTCCTGAGCAGAGTTGAAAAAGAAGTCACCTGTCTTTCTTGAAAGCTCAGTACTTTTCCTGTGAGCAAGCACACTGTTCTAGTCCCATTGGGAAATAAAGTAAAACGAGAAGTGCCTCTTTCTTCAGAACAAAGCACACTCACTCTTGTTCTACTCCCATTCACATAGGCAGTGGAAAGACAACTCGTGCCTGTTCCTAGCAAGTACAGTGCATTGGATCTAAGGGAACTTACTGTTCTTATCACTTTCCTGAATAGAGTTGAAAGAGATGTGGCCAGTCTTTCTAAAACACACAAGGCTTGTCTTCTGAACAAACTCACTGTTCTAGATGCTTTAGGAAATACAGTAAAAAAGAAAAGTGCGTCTTTCATCAGAACAAATTGTTTCTTGTAAGAGAACTCACTGTTGTATTAACATTCACAAACTCAATTGAAACAGAGATTGCCTCCAAAATACAGTCAAATATGACCCTATCAGAACCTAGTGACTCTACATCAGCAAGACCTGTCCTAACACAAAAGAAACAGAAGAAATCATCCTTAAAATGATGTTTAGAAGGTGATAGTTCCTTATAGGAAATGAAACATTTCATTAAAGAGGTGATGAAAATTTCCCATTAAGAGTAATTGAAAAATTCCATTAAAGTGGAAATGAAAAATTCTCTTAAGGTGGAAATTAAAATGCCCTTATTAAGGAAGTAAACAATTCCCTTAAAGAGGAAATGAAAAATTCCCTGAAAGAAATGGAAAAGATGAACAAAAAATTGGAAGAAATCAAGGAAAGCCAAGAAAAAGCAATTAAACAGATGGAGTCAAGATTTGAATACAGAAATCGAGACAATAAAGAAGATTCAATCAGAAGGAATGCTGGAAATGGAAAATCTGAGTAAGCGAACAGGATCTACAGATGCAAGCATAACCAAAAGAGTGCAAGAGATAGAATAGAGAGCCTTTGATGTTGAAGGTACAATAGAGAAATAGATTTGTCAGTCAAAGAAACCACTAAAACCAAAAAAGTCACACACTAACCATACGAGAAATTTGGAACACCATGAAAAGACCAAACCTAAGAATAATAGGAAGAGAAGAAGGAGAATAATATCAACTCAAAGGCACAGAGAATACATTCAACAAAATCATAGAAGGAAACTTTCCCAACCTAAAGAAGGAAATACCTATGAAGACACAAGAAGCTTACAGAACACCAAATAGGCTGGATCCAAAAAAAGTCCTCTTGCCACATAACAATCCAACCACTAAACATACAGAATAAAGGAAATATATTAAGAGATGCAAAGGAAAAAGGCCAAGTAACATATAAAGCCAGACCCATCAGAATAACACCTGACTTCTCAATAGAGATTATGAAAGCTAGAGGGTCCTGGAAAGACGTTTTGCAGACACTATGAGACCATGGATGCCAATCCAGACTTCTATATGCAGCAAAACCAATCACCATAGATGGAGTAAACAAAGTATTTCATGATAAAAACCAGATTTAAACAATACCTATCCACAAATCCAGCCCTACAGAAAGTATTAGAAGGAAAAATCCAACCTACGGAAGTTAGATACACCCTTGAAAACACAGGCAATAGATAATCCCAAAACAACAAATACCAAAGAAGAGAAATACACAACACTACCACCAAAAAATAACAAGAATTAACAATCACTGGTCATTAATATCTATTAATTTCAATGGTCTCAATTCCCATATAAAAAGACACAGGCCAACAGAATGGATATAAAAACAGGATCCATCCTTCTCCTGCATACAAGAAACACACCTCAATGTCAAAGACAGGCACTACCTCAGAGTAAAAGGCTAGGAAAAGATTTATTAATCAAATGAACCTAAGAAACAAGTTGGTGTAGCTATCCTGATATCTAATAAAATAAACTTCAAACTAAAATCAATCGAAAGAGATCAGGAAGGACATTACATATTTATCAAAGGGAAAATGTACCAAGATGAAGTCTCAATTCTGGATATTTATGCCCCAAATACAAGGGTACCACATCTGTAAAAGAAACATTACTGAAGTTTAAATCTCACATCAAACACCACGCATTAATAGTGGGAGATTTCAACACCCCACTCTCACCACTGAATAGATCTGCCAGACTGAAACTTAACAGAGAAATAAGGGACCTAATAGAAGTCATGATTCAAATGAACTTAATAGATATCTACAGAACATTCCACCCTAACACAAAAGAACATACCTTCTTCTCAGCACCCCATGGGACTTTCTCTAAAATTGACCACATGCTTGGTCTCAAAGCAAATCTCAATAGATACAAAAAATTGGAATAACCTCCTGTATTTTATCGGACCACCATGGGTTAAAGTTAGATTATGACAACAACAAAAATTACAGAAAGCCTACAATCTCATGGAAACTGAATAATGCCCAAAT
>LZPO01067819.1:7286-19447 GCA_001675575.1 Neotoma lepida
AGTGTGTGTGTGTGTGTGTGTGTGTGTGTTTAGGCCCCACATCAGATGCCTCAATCACTTCTCCTCCTTAGTTTTTGAGACAATATCTCTCACTGACCCTAGAACTCCCTCTTTTGGCTAAACTAGCCAGCCAGAAAGCCCCAGGACTCCTCTGCCTCTGCCTCCCCAGTGCTACCTCAGCCTAACAGGTGCTGCCTCTGCCTCCCAGATGCTAGGATTCCGGTGGATACTGCAGCTGGGTCCAGCTGTTTCACACAGGCCTTTACATTTACATGGCAAGCATATACTTTAGAGACTGAGCCATCTCCTTAGCCCCCAATTTTAATTTCACGACACTCATTCAAGCTGAATATCATTGTTTGTACTTTTTTTCTAGATGATACCTGAGGTTNGGAGGTTGATGAAATTTCGTACTAAAGGCCAGATTGAAAATGAGAGCAGTTATCTGTCCATGATCCTCCCACTATGTGGTACTCCCTCTCTTTAAAATGCGTTGTTTGCTGTGACACTGCTTCATGGTCCTGGACAGGTGGAACAGATGGAGAAAGGTAGAAAGCCCAAGGTTTATGCAGAGAGACTGACACCTGCAAGTGTATCAGGCAGAAGATTCAATACGCAGAGGCTTCAAGGTTTCCAGTGGCTGGATCTGCAGAGGTTTGGGCTNTTGAGAGACAAACTCAGGAGACTCTCCCTGGGGATTTAGCCCACAGAGAGGGGCTGGCTTATACGGAGCCGGCGCTTCAGAGCTCCATTGACTGTGGAGTTACAGGCACAGAGGAAAAGCACACTTAGAACTGCTATGTGGGGAAGTCTTTGCCTGGATGCAGGGAATGAAGGAAGGATGCTAATGCGTTGGTCCTTTTGGCTCTCAGGCAAGGATGACAGCAGGACTGGCAGCGGTATCATATGACACAGACAGCCACANGTCNTTATGTAGAAAGTGCACACATCAAGGGAAGTGCACAGAAACACACTGAAGGCTGAGNACAGTGCAAATGGGCCCACAATTGATCCTTAGTGGAAATGTCCATGTNTGCCTCATGAACAATATTACTCCTGAGACCACCTTTAACAAAATATTTAGTCTAACCTCCCCAGACTGTATTTACAAGCTCATTTCTCTCCTCTTCACATTTTAGGGCTTCTCACTGNGCAGCAGACTGGGGAGCAATCACAGAAGACATTACTAGAAGACTTTCAGACNATGTGGTAGGTTTCTCTGCAGAGGCANGCTAGGGCCTCAGTGGAGAAGAGTGAGAAATTGCAGGAAGTTAGCTACAAGGGCGAGTAGGCCATTAGGTAGTAACATCAGCTGCTGTGAGTGGCTGTGCAGTGTCCAGAAGTAGTGTTGTCAGACCGCCTGTTGACCCCCAGTGTAGCTTCCTCTCCATATGGAGATAATTCAGTCTATTGTGGCTGTGGACACAGCCAAGTGTGGAGAAGCACTTAGGGCAGTTTAAGAATCCATTAGAATCATTAGATCTCCTCTGAGCTAGCCAGAATAATTAAATCTGTGTCCAAGTGGAGACTAGTTTAGCTGCCGAGTTTAGATTTTACTTACCTTTCAACAGAATTGAGAGGAAATTCTTATGCACGACTCACTCACAAATGCCTTCTAATGGTTCTGTCAAGACAGCCTGCTCATCTCCGCTCAAAATGGCTTCATATTTATGTTGCTGAAGGCTGTTTTCCAAATGTATTGTGACTTTGTTTTAATAGTCTGTGAACCCAGGTTACTCATAGGATGGTTGGGAATTGAGCAGCCTGTGATTACAATATAAGTGATGTTTTAAAGAAATCAGACTATGTACTTATTTGATTGCTCCAAGTTCTCGGTGCATTATCTGGATAGCCTGTCGATTTTTGTCTGTGTTAGTGTCAGAAGTTTTCAATTGCAAGTCCCTCCAGGGCAGGAGTGATGTCATCTCCATCACGTTGAGAGCTCCAGGCTCTTCATCCCATGAGCATTTCTTGAGTGGCCATTACGAGACTGGGATTCTCAGCTGGCACAGGGAACGCCTACATTTCAAGGACAACAGAGACCTCTGTGTGACCATGTACTGGGCATCAAATCAAGCTAGTTCCTCTCTCCCAGGCTCTCTCTCTTTCTATGTCTCCCTCCTCCCTTCTTTCCAGCTTGCTTTCCCCCACTCCTGGCCCCAAGGAAGGAAGAAGAAACAAAGACATGTTGGCATATTCAGCCTTGAGTGCTCCATTCTAGGCTAAAGCTGAGTTAGGTACAGCCCGATCAGGTGCTAGGGTGCTTTCTGGCTGTGGCAGACGTTTTGGTTGTATTTGATGTCTTTTCTTTCATCTCTTTATAGTCAGGAAACAAATACATTGCATTTTTAATGACCACACTTCATACAGCTTCCGCTTCTCTTCCAGTCTCTTCTCCTAACAAGAGCATGGTGGCATTTTTGACCAGCTAGCTGCCCATAGCCTGTAAATATATGTTTGTGATATTTGCAACTTATCTAGGAGAATTGGACTCAAAGGTGTCAATAAATNTTGCCAGCTTTGTGGGTTTATGTTGATAAGTTTCTCAATGGAAATTCAGTTTGTAAGACTATATGGACATCTGGAATACTTGCATGGAGACGTCAATGATTTATATTTGTAGAAAAGATGCTGGGTTATTATACTGTTTTGTGTGTGTGCACAGCNTGTGGTATGTATGTGTGGGCATGGGTTATGTGTGCCTACATGCACATGTACATGGTCCAGAGTAGGACTTTGGATTTCTTGCCCTACNACTCTCTGTCTTATTCTCTTGAATAAGAGACAGGGTCTTTTACTGGATTGGAAACTTGCCATTTCTTTTAGTGTACTGGCTAGAGAACTCTCAGGATCCACCTGTCTCCATGCCCCAAATCCGGAATTGCAAGACCATGAAGCCACAGCCAGCTTTTTATGTGAGTACTCAGGTCGTCATGCATGCAGAGAAGTGCTCTTAACCACTGGGCCATCTCCATAGCTCCTATATTTTCTAGTCACTTATTTTGGAAGTGTTATCAAAGGTAGGGGATGAATCGTGATNAAAGCTTTGGAGAACGAGGCCCACAAAGCTACTTTAAAATCTTTTAACTGGAGCAAATCACTTTCTACAAGTCTCACAATTTCCATCAGTTAAAGTGGGAATAATAATCCCCTCTCTCGATTCTTTAGTTGAACAAGCATATAAGAGATGTTTGAGTATTTACAATTGGAAATTGTGTTAGTAGTATGGCGAGTAGGAAAAATTGTACTTATTGAGTTGATTCTATGCATGACAAGCAGTGCCAAAGCAATACTATGACACGAGTAGGAAGCTTTACCTAGATATCCATTAAATACATCTCATATAAAATATAGCACCACAATAAAAATGATAAGCCAATGCTTATTTCTGGATTAAAACAAGGAACCAAGAACATAGGGGCTAAATTCCCCTTTGCCATTTCGTAACCTTGTCATCTAACTTCTTTAGTTCTCATTTATAAAAGGAAGCTTATGGAGGTATAGGAGGAACTAAGCGAGACTCAGTACCATTGAATGAATGAAACANTGTGTGTATAAAATGAAGAGATTAGTCTGGAACTTGCATATACTTTTACACATAGAGTAGTTTCTATTTGCTTTCTGTGAAATGTGCCCTCACTAAAGTATTGATTCATGATTTTAAGAATTCACGGAGCTGGGCCTGGTGGTNTAGGCCTGTAGTTCCAGCTCCTGGGAGGCTGAGGACCACATGTTTAAGGACTGCCTGGACTACAAACTGAGTTTACCCTAGCCTGGGCAACTTAGTGAGACACTGTCTCAAAATAAAAAGTAAAAAGGGGAGTAGGGATAAACCTCNGTGGTGGAGTACTAGCCTAATGTGTGGGGCCTTAGGTCCAAACATTGGCAGGGGTGNGTGTCATCTGAGAGAGGCAGGGATGGGTGTCATACTTGAGANNCAGGGGCAGGTGTCATCTGAGAATCTAGTTTCAGGCAAGCCTTCCCACTGGNGGTGGGTCTTTCAATACTGCCTTTGAACATGTGGCACAGTCACTTTGCAGTGACCAGGAATTGTGTCNTTACTCTCATGCTTTGCCACAAGCTGTTGACCAAAAAGAATTCACTGACATCTTGTTGCTGTGTGGTTTCTGCCATATCTGGCCATNTCCAGTCCAAGTCCTAGGAGCCACCAGGAATCTGCTCTTCAGGTGTAAGGGTCTGCTCCTTACACCAGTNGGCTTTCAAGACAGGTAACCTGAATTCAGAGTCCAGGTTTGCTCATTATTCACCTTGTGGCCTTGAGAATTTTACTAAACCTTTTGAAGTTCACCCTTTTCATCTTTAATAAGTAGATAACAGCATTGGTCTCCACTTAAAAAGCTCCTTCCATTTGCCACATTTTGCTTGATATATTCATTCACATAGCCTCAAAACATCCTGTAAGGTGAGGATTTTCTTCTTAAAAGTTTTATTTTCCTGCTGATGCAGAATACTGGATGAGAGATGTGCCCTCTTACTAAGCTTTTAACTGTACAGTGCAGTCCTGTTAGTGACAGGCACACTGCTCAACAGCTCTCAAGAGCTTCTTTTGTAGTGCAGACTTTGTTGGCTGAACCATCACGGCCCATCTCCCCTTCCCTCAGCCTTTGACAACCTTTGCTCTCTCTTTGTTTCTGTAAGTTCGACTCAGAAGACGGCTACTGAGGAACAACACTGCATTTGTCTTTCTGAGACTAGCTTATTCTGCTTAGCGCGATGTCCTCAACTTTATCATTTTACCATAAATAACAGAATTGTTTTCTCCCACTTCAGGTGGAATAATTTCTTCAGCTTTTCTCCTTTTTACATTTTTTTTGGTGTTGTGTTGTGTATTACAGGTATGACTGTATAGTTATTGTTGGAGTCCAGCTCTGACCTGTCAAAGGGCTCTTGGNGGGAGGAGAGAGGAATCAGGAAGTATTAGATAGAAATATAGGAGGAGACAAAAAGAAAGACAGAGACACAGGATAGTTTTGGGAGGGCCCTGGGTCAATACCCCGTTGCTCAGAGTTTTATTCTAATGTGTTTTTTATATACTACCAAGGGGAGAGGCAAAAGACCTCCCCCTTTCAAGATCAAATCAGAACATACAGCCAAATGTAGACCCTTCAAAACATCTGGTAACCACGCCTGTGGCCAAATCATCCCCTTATGCAGCCCTGCTGGGTAAAGCAAGCTTAGATTCTTTGACCTTGAGTAAGGCCTTAACTNGGGAGCCTCTGTGGGATCCCACNAGTTATATTTTTGCATGTATGTGGGAACNCATACACGTGTGTGTGAATGCATGTGGATGCTTGAGGTTGTGGCTGGGACTCATTTTCTCTCACTCTTCTACCTCATTCTCTGAGGCAGGGGCTCTCAATCAAATGCAGAACTCACTAATACTGTTAAGCTTGCTAGCTCACCTGCCCTGGCCTGCTGTCTCTGCTCTCTGAGGCTGGAATTATATGTAGGCTTCCATGCCTCCTGCCACGCCTCCCTGTTGTTTAAGTGAGTTTCTGGGGATCTGAACTTTGTTCCTTATATTTGCATGACAAATGCTTTAATGACTGAGTCATCTTCCCAGGCCCCAGATTGAATAATTTCTCATTATATGTGTACGCCACATATAAATATCTATTTACTTATCAATGACCACTTAAGTTGTTGCTACATTTTTTTTTTTTTTGCTACTGTGTATAATGCTGCATTGAACATTACAATGCAGATATCTCTTCTCTAGAATGGAAATGAGCTGGGGACTATTTTTAATAACTATTTAAAATGAACAAATGGAAACATTGGGNGAGGTTTAAATATATTTAAGAAGTCATGCAGCTAGTAAATATTCCAGCTGGGCTGCAATCCCACAATCCCACCTATGAGTTTGGAGCTCCTGTTCTGGAAGTGATAACACTTGTGTACTTGAAATCTTAACAGCGTCTGGCACCTGTAAAAACAAAATAAACGTCTGCTAATTCTATTAGCAAGGCGGCCATGCCTCTGGCTTTAGCCTCTTGTCTACTTGCCTTTCATTTTCCTTGGTTGCTTTTCTGCAGAGACGAAATTTTCTGTTAGGAGACTGAACTCAGGCGCGTTTAAGGAGGTAAATGTCTATTAGTGCTGATTTTGAAAACTAGTACCAACATTTTTGTGAACTCTTGCAATGTTTTAGTAAAAAGTTCCCCGTCTCTTCCTCCCTTCCTCTTCTCCCTTACTTGTACTTCATAAATCCATTCATTTATTCCCTCCAACCAAATAAAAACAGTAAAAACAAACTATCATTTCCNTGTACCAATAAGAAAACAAAACAGCTGTCATTCATGCTTTCAAACTGGAATTTGAACTCCAGAGACCATATAGTAACTATCAAAATATGAAGAAAATTGACCCTGCCTACTGCTCACCGAGAAGGTCAGAAGGCAGTTGCGACCATGAGACTCACCACTGAATCCTGTTGTTACAACTGCAGTGACGTGGCCATGCACTGATAAAGCACAGAGAGCCCAACTTGCAAGTTTTGTGTGGATTGCAAAGCAAAATTCTGCTTCTAGCCCTTGAGGGACTATTTCCCTAAGGATGTCGGCTATCATTGAGGAGTAAGAGGAAGAAGTCAGATTGAGCTCTGTAAGAGCTCAGAGATGAACAGAGATGGAGAAGGAGAGCAATAAAAGAGATACCATGATAGATGGGGTCNTTACAGGGTTAGGGAGNAACCAGGTACTAAGGAAGTTCTCAGGAATCCACAAGTGTGACCCCAGCTTAGACTACTAACAATAGTGGAGAGGGTACCTGAATTGGCTTACCCCAGTAATCAGATTGGTGCATACCCTAACTGTCATCATAGAGCCTTTCACCAGTAACTGATGGAAGCAGATGCAGAGGTCCACACACCACACACCAAACACCAGGCTGAGCTCCAGGAGTCCAGTCGAAGAGAGAGAGGAGGGATTCTATGAGCAAGGGGCATCAAGATCATGATGAGGAAACTTACAGAGACAACCAAACCAAACTAGTGGGAACTCTTGAACTGTGGACCAATAGCTGTGGAGCCTCCATGGGACTGGACTAGGCCCCTTGCATAAGCAAGACAGTTGTGTAGCTTGATCTGCTTAAGGGGTCCCCTGGCAGCTTAAGGGGTCCCCTGGCAGTAGGATCATGATCCATCCCTGGTGCATGAGCTGACTTTTTGGAGCCCACTACTATGGGGGGGGGCATCTTGCACAGCCTTGATGTAGGGGGAGGGGCTTGGACCTGCCCCAACTGAATGTACCAGGCTCTGTTGACTCCCCACGGGAGGCCTTACCTTCTTGTAGGAGGGAATGGGGGGTGGGTTGGGGGGGAGGAGGCTGGAAAGGCAGGAGGAGGAACGAGGGGGATCTGTGATTGGTATATAAAATGAATAAAAAATTCTTTAAAGAAAAAAAAAGAGCTCAGAGCTGTCCTGTGACCGGAAGTCAATCCACCACTCTCCTTTCATCCTCTGTTCCCCAGTTGATTTTTCACAGTAGCAAGCATGCTGCTTCTTCCCTGTCACAGAAAGTACAGCTTTTCTTATCTTTAAGGTGTCTCAATTTAGTGGAAAGTAGAATTGAGTCTACTGCCCACTCCCTGTTCCAGGAATGCTTTTCTCAAAATAGGAAATATATAATGTGTGGGCTGGGTAGCTAGAATTAGGTTGGATCAGTATGAGACAGGGAGATTTGTTTGCTTCAGAAAAAAAAATCTCCCACTGCCTTAGGCTGGCTGCAGAATCCAGGACAAATATCTGGTCTCTGAGATGTAGAAATCACACTGTCCCCATGGAAAATAGTGCTGGTGGCCCTCTGCATGGACTCCCATGCCCTTTGAACAAAGCCTTTTGTGATCAAACTGACATTTCCAGTTAAGATTTGGAAACAATTATATTTAATGCCTTCTTATTGATTAGGCCAGAGGAGAAAGAAACAGACAAAGAGATAGGTAAGTCTTTTCTTTTTTTTTTTTAAAACAAATTAAAGTATAAAATGGACTACTCTCTAGATGTCCAAGTGAGGAGAAAAATTAGCAACCAGAAATGTGTGCCTATAGATTTTTTTATTATGTGTGCATATATGTGTATATGTTACATGTGTATATGTGCGTATAGCATGCATGTATCTGTGTGCACATGTGTGTTAGTATGTAACACCAAAGCACTCATCTGTAAAAGGACTACCAAATTCCCTAGCCTTTTGGATTCTGATTTCCCATCTACCTGTTGGGTAATAAAGGCTTAGATTTGTTTTGATTGCCTTAGAATACCACAGAGCAACCATGAAAAAGTGAATTACTCCAAATCTCCAGCACAAAGTCAGAGAGGAGAGAGGGAAAAATCACTTGTGGTGTGATTACAATTCCCAGTGCTCACAGTTGAGAAATAGGAGGGTCACAACAGCCAGGCACACTTCCTACTGGGGAAAGGATTTCCATAAAACAGAGCTCATTGGATACAAATAAATTTTATACTTTAGAAAAGGTAACTTCCTTCTCCTCCCCAAACCCCTCAGTTGGAAGCTTTATTCTTCCATTAAAAAGAAAGGCTCTCTATGATTTACAAAGTCCAATTCTTTTGCTTCAACTCCAATATTAGCATTCTGGCTTATGCCTTTAACTTAATGGGTATTCTCAAAACTGGCAGCTTTTTCCCCCATGCGGGAAGAAGGAATAATTCTGAATTAAGAGCACCAAAATAGGTTAAGGATACATTATGTCAGGGGCTGTAGATTGTTAACAAGCAAAGGAAGCACAAGTCATAGGGCACAATTCAATTAAGGGCAACTGGCTAAGATTGCTAGCCATTTTATCTCAGTGACTTCACCTGTTGATTGTTGAGGTGACCTTTTCAGTCTGTCTAAAATCTGACTGAACTCTGGATGTTTTTCTAATTTGTGAGTGAGTTGTCATTAGCAAGCTGGTGGTAACTGTGTATTCACCAGTTGTAACTATGGTGGACGCTGTGGCATCTTGTGTGGGTACCCCAAAGAGGCCCATTCACTCTTCACTAGCTGTGAATGTAGTGGACACTATGAGTGGCCTATATGGACCCTCCAAGGCCCATGTTTTCTTCACCAGCAATGAGTGTTGGCTTGTTAATGACCCACAGCTGGCCTTTTCTAGAGGCTGTCTATTGGAAGCTGCAGCTTGCAAGTGCTGATCTTAACCCCAGTGAAGGGCTCCCAATGATTAATGGGCAGGGAGGGACCCTACCAATGGCTCCCGTGATCAAGGCATCAATAAGTAATTTTATGGTGTGAAATCACGTGTTAGGTCAAGACTAGCTTTGAAGTGGAACTACATCCTTGCTCATCTCATCCTCCTTACTCTCCTTCATACCTGCACCCCTAACCTTTGCTGAATTTCTCTCAAGAGCATCATTTCAATGTATTTCATGTACCAGCATTGTCCGAGGCTCTGATTTGTATATGTATGTACCTGCATGTATGTGTTTGTGTGTGTGTGCATGTGCCATGTGTAGAGGCCAGAGGTCAACAACAGGTACCTTCCTCAACCACTTTCCACTTTATCTTCTGAGACAGGGTCTCTCACCAAACTCCATCATGTTAGCTAGACTGGTTGGCCGGCAAGCCCCAGTGATCCTTCTGTGTAAGAGTTTGGATTACACCTTAGTCATCAGGGAAATGCAAATCAAAAGGACTCTGAGACATCATCTTACACCTGTCAGAATGGCTAAGATCAAAAACACTGATGACAGTTTATGTTGGAGAGGTTGTGGAGCAAGCGGAACACTCCTCCACTGTTGGTGGGAGGGCAATCTTGTACAGCCACTTTGGAAATCAGTATGGTGGTTTCTCAGAAAATTGGGAATCAATCTATCTCAAGACCCAATGATACCACTCTTGGGCATATACCCAAGGGATGTTCAATTATCCGGCAAGGACACTTGCTCAATATGTTCATAGCAGCATTACTCATAATAGCCAGAACCTGGAAACAACCTAGATTCTCCCCAACCAAAGAATGGATAAAGAAAATGTGGTACATATATACAATGGAGTACTACTCAGCAGAGAAAAACAATGACATCATGAAATTTGCAGGCAAATGGATGGAACTAGAAAATATCATGCTGAGTGAGGTAACCCAGACCCAGAAAGACAAACATGGTATGTACTCACTCATAAGTGGATACTAGATGTAAAGCAAAGGATAACCAGACTACAACCCACAGCTCCAGAGAAGCTAGCTAACAAGGAGGACCCTAAGAGGGGCACATGATTGCCCTGGGAAGGGGAAATAGATGAGATCTCCTGAGTAAACTGGGGGTGGAGGAAGTCAATAGAGGGTAGGGGATGGGGGGATGAGAACATAAGGGAACAGGGTCATTGAGCTGGAACAGGGATGGAGTGGGAGTGCAAGAAAGAGATACCATGATAGAGGGAGACATCATGGGGACAGGGAGAAACCTGGTACCAAGGAAGTTCCCAGGAATCTACAAGGATAACCCCAGCTTAGACTATTAGTAGTAGTGGAGAGGGTGCCTGAGCTGTCCTACCCTGGTAATCAGATTGGTGAATACCCTAACTGTCATTATAGAGCCCTCATCCAGTTACTGATGGAAACAGATGCAGAGATCCACAGCCAAGGCCGAGCTCCAGGAGTCCAGTTGAAGAGACAGAAGAGGTATTCTATGATCAAGGGGCATCAAGATCATGTTGGGGAAACCTACAGAGACAACCAAACCAAGCTAGTGGGATCTCATGAACTTGAGACCAACAGCTGTGGAGCCTGCATGGGGCCAGACTAGGCCCTCTGCATAAGTGAGACAGTTGTGTAGCTTGGTCTCTTTAAGGGGACTCTGGCAGTAGGATCAGGATCTATCCCTAGTGCATGATCTAGCTTTTTGGAGCCCATTACCTGTGGTAAGACACCTTGCACAGCTTTGATGCAGGGGGAGGGGCTTGGACCTGTCTCAACTGAAAGTACCAGGCTTTGCTGACTCTCCATGTGAAGCCTTACCTTTTCTGAGGAGGGAATGGGGGAGTGGGTTGGGGAGAGAAGCTGTGGGGCAGGTGGGAGGATGGAAGAGACGGGCATCTGTGGTTGGTATGTAAAATGAATAAAAATTTCTTAATAAAGAAAAAAAGAATTTGGATTACAGATGCACATTGCTGTGTTCTATTTTGTACGCACCAGTGACCAAACTCAGGTTCTAATGCTCCTCCGGCAGGCATTTTACCAGCAGGCACATTTCCCACATCACCGGGTTCTGATTTTAGGGTTCTGATTTTATCCAGAGATAGTAACTTACTTTTAACTTTGTCCTAATGAATTCAGCAAGAAAAGATCATTATCTTCCAGGGTTCAAGCAGAATAGAGTATGCCATCCTTTCCAAATTGTTCAAGTCTATTCCATTGACCCTTGATAAGCCTTTGAAAGAGAAAAGTTCCCTCGGTTGTCTAATATTCTCTGTGTGGCCTTTATCCAGCAGCTGATGCAGAAAAAGCTGGCAGATAATCAAAGTCTCAAAGGCTGGAAATTTAAACTCTGATTGATTCCTACCCCTTTCCCCCCAATTTCGTTAGTTTGCCTAAAACTTGACTCTATTTATAGTAGTCTTCTTAAAAGCTTGGCTTTTCAAGTTAGAGTGATGCTCTGCTACAATAGCAATAATTATTATGGCCCTCGTATATGACAGTCATCTGGGTGACACAGGAAAAGACTTTCACTTGGGATCAAACAGTCCATCCAAGTCTGAAATAATATGTATTTTCTGGGCCCTCTGTAATTAGAAACGTGATTGTATGAATGTCTGAAAATCTGTTCTGTTTAAGGAAATTGGCCTGGAGCCTGTGCTACTCAGGACACAAAATTTGCAGAATGTGAAGGTTTTCCTTGTATGGCTACCAGCTAGTGGTGTGAGGGTGGGCTGAGTCAGCATTTGGGAAAAGGTGATTGGAGCTGACAGGAGCAGTCCTCCAGGAAATGTCAGGTTGACCCCACTGTTTAGAAAATGGAGCAGAGAGGGGATGGAAAAGGACACCAGGACAGAAATATTTTAATGGCATTGTTATTTCTCTCTCTCTCTCTCTCTCTCTCTCTCTCTCTCTCTCTCTCCATCCCCCCTCTCTGTGTCTGTATGGGGTACATAACTGCACAGTGAAGGACTTGGGACCATTTACAT
>LZPO01067820.1:0-11652 GCA_001675575.1 Neotoma lepida
ATGGAGCTTCACCAAGATGTGGAAACTTTCTCTTTTCTCTGTAGTAATCCCTGAACCCTCTTCAGGAATCTAGTATCATGGGTCACTCCCATCAGCCTCACCTTACAGGCTCAGTGATTCCTGGCACACCTGGTANTAGGCTCTGGATGATGCTTAAGCTTCCAGGAGAGATGAGATTCATCCTACTCANATTTCAAAGGAGTCAGATAATACTGAGCATCACAGACTGTGCGAAGATATCTTGGAAAAATGCAGGATTAAGAAATGGCATTCTTAATGTTGAGTTTCTGATAGGAACTCTCAGTCATTTCTCTTAATAGCAGTCACTCAACTTGTAGTTACAGCTTTATGAATGAAAGCTTTTCCTGGGTTTGCTCCATTTTAAGCAGCCACAACACACACACATACACGCACACACACACACACACACACACACACACACACACACACACACTGCTTCTTAAACAAAACTGTGAACCCAAGGCAAGTTTCCTTGGGATATCAGTTCCATAATAGTAGGAAATTTCAGCTTTGTTTGTTTGCTCAATCTCACGTTACGTGGTATACAGCAAACCCTCCAATATATTTGCTGGAAAAACATCTCTATTAACTCTGTAATAATCAGGACTGTTCTCTGCTCTAGTTATGCCATGATAAACTGGCAAAGTTGGCTTAACAGCCATGGCATGTGCTTTGTAAAAACCTTTCCTCATGACTGCTGCTGCTCTTGTTAACCCTTATAAAAAGTCTGATGTGAGGAGACGGCCTATTATCTCCATTTTANAGTAATGTAAGTGAAATGCAGACTTCATATGCCTGGAAAAGAAAACATCAAAAATTCAGAATGCCTACAGGAATGTAGAGCTCACTTCATACTGGCAAATCTGACTTCAGTCTCATCCAATTGGCCTACACTGCAAAAATAGAGACTATTTTCTTTCTTCTGAGCCAATATGAATTTTACTGGCTTTGCTGAAAAGCCAAGCCCTGNACCAACCATAGCTTCCTGAGCTTTGGGTCCTATGTTAAAAGAAATTTGCTTTTCACAGCCTGATTCCCTACCTTTACCCCCTGGCTCCCATCTCCTTCAAGAGAAGGGTTCTCTTTGAAGTTAGTTACCACAGCCTAATGCTCCTGAGTGACTCTTATTATCATCAGGGAGGGAAAAACAGATGACTAGACTAGCCCTGAGTCANCCAGCCACTTAGCTATGGAATCAGAAAGTCAACCTGGAACATTCCTCCCTGACAGGCCTTTTAACTGATTTCATTCCTTAGGCAGCTCAGCCTTTCTTTTGTAAAGTTAACCAGAACACATAGTTGACCGAAATTGAAATTATAGTAAAAGTCCATCCACAAGGGCATCCCGTCTACGGATCCGCAAGCTTGTAATTGCAGTGGGCATTGTTGTAAGCAAGTGTCTCAGGAGCTGAGCAGAACACTGTGATAAGCTGTCCTTTGTATGCCATCCAAGTGTCAAGGAAGAAAAACACACCAAGAGCACCACCCATTATGAAGAATAACATTCACCAAAAGACCTGCTGTAAATATAGACTGCACACACACAGCTGGAAACAAAAGTAATCACAGGCTGAAATTCTTTGTCAGGTTTATCTGTTTTCTCTTTCTTTTCTTTGCTATAATTCCCTTAATCTAAGTGTTTGAGTCTCTCAGATTTTACAAATGTCCATCCTTATTGATTATCCTTCTCAGAATGGCAGCATCCTACTTCAGACTTCCAGAGAGGAAGTAAGTATTTGTGGAAACAAATAGTTCCTATCAGGTAATGATAGATGAGGGACAACCCTAGTGATAGCTATGGTGAAGGTATAAAATCATCCTGGGTTCCACCTTTCTTTTCTCTTCTTCAATTCAAGATCATTAAGAAGCAGAAGGAAATCTGATTGCATTGAAATTCATTTTGAAAATCAGACTGGAAGAATACCCTAGCAGTGCATTGTCACTACTGTCAGGACACTGGAGGACCTGGATTAAATTATGAATCCAGAGTAGTTCAACAGTTTCCAATTTTACACTTTGATTCTACTGAAACAATGATTGTAGGGAATAATTAGCCTTTATATTTCCCCACAGCTCTGCAAGTAAAATTTATAGTTACAACGTACAGACTTTTCAAAGAAAGGAACATTTATTTGACCTACCTGTATGTCTTGAAATATGTATTTAGCACAGCTGTTCTTTTGTATTAAACTCGTCACAAAACACAGCTTTAATGTAACCCACCATTGATCTGCAGTAAGTGGAAACAAAAATCTCTCCTTAATTAGTATCAGCCAATCACTTTTTGCATTTCTACAGAACACACACTGTGAACTGTTTAATGGACTATTNTTTAGAAAAGTGGTAAAGAATGCATTGGGGGAAAAAGACACAGTAGAAATAAAAACTAGACAGGTCAATGAAAAATATGTTGGGAATAATAGAAAGCCGGATATATGGTTAAGCGATTCCCTAGCAGATTATGGGAGAGATGAACTGTACCACAATTATTTCCAATAAAAAAGAAAGAGAGAGAGAGAGAGAGAGAGAGAGAGAGAGAGAGAGAGAGAGCCAGAGCCAGAGAGACTGAGACTCATTGCCATCAACACTCTTAACTGTCTACAGTAAATTTGCTCATTCCTTTTTTCTTCTGGACTCTTGGAACCTGCACAGAGCGAGGAGGAGTAAACAACGAAGGGAGAGGATCGGTGTCTCACAAATTACCACAGACACACTCTGACTTGGTGCACTTTTCATTTTTCTCCTCATTAACTGTGTCTTACTCAGAATGAGCTAGGGGTTCAGACATAATCAAGTCCCACAGACAACAATTGACTTGGCTGCTTTGGCAGTCACCACCTACTAGCTACTGGGAAATAAATTCAGAAATAAAATNCNTTAAAATAAAATTCACTCTACTCTCCTTTCCATGCATAGATAATTTGAAGGCCATCAAGGCCTACAGAAGCAATCCATCTTTCTCTGAAGAAGAGGCTGGATNCCACCAGCAAATAAGGGCCTCCTTCAGTGCCAGCAGGAGTGAGCTTCATTATACGGCATGGTAAGGCAGAGCATCCTGGGCATGCGCATTTTTATCCCTGAGATCTTTATCCGTAGTGGTGCCTGAACAATAATAAAATAAAACCACACCAAGGACAGTCAGGGAAGTAGGAAGGAAAAAAAACAAAACAAAAACAAAGGCAGGAAAGACGCTCTCAGGCAAGGGCAACTGGCCCTGGAGTTTCAAAGCTGTACAAAAAACTTGCCTTTTGTTTTTGTAAAAGTGTTTGAAACTTAGCCTGTTTGCTTTCGTGTTTATTTTGGCTTTATCAAAGNGGATTTTGAGGGAATGCTGATGAAGGGACTTCCTGTTTAAGAGGTCACATGCTGGCTAAGACACACCATTTGGCTCCAAACTGCAAGGAAGGGCTTATGAGGACAGTGTCACTTCAGGTCACTGGTGCTTTGCTTCTGAGAGAGACACTAGGAAGGACAACCTTTTCCCTCTTGTATGCAGGCAATACAGGCAAGTGTGGAGATCGGCTCACACTAAGCTGGACTTCATTGTCATTGTCGTGGTACACGGGCATTTTTGTCAGGCTGCTCTGGCATACACTGGATGATAAATCTCACTGCTCAGAAACTTCCCAAGCAACAAGCGGAACAGTGCTCCACACGCTCACCACACTGTGTGGTTACTTTTCTCTGTGAGTGTGTGTTTTCTATTGCACTTATGCTTGAGTGTGTCTCTTCTCCTCCTCCAATCCCCCTTGACTATTGTCATTATTTCTCTCAACTAGACATTAGCATGAATATGGATNTTGTAAATGGACTCATGAGTGGTTGATACAAAACAGAAGACGTCAGTGGCTCTACATCAAACAGAAGCATTTATGTAGAAAGCAGAAAGGAGCTTTCATCAGAGAAACTGAGTCACTGTTGCTACAGTAACAGGAATCTCTGAGCATAACACACCTCTCAAGGTCATGAGAGAGGACCACTCTTCAGGGGGGCAGCATCTCACCTACTTTCTGCTTTATTGTGTCTTATGTTTTGATCCAGGGATGAGACGGGCATGGGAGCTGAAGAGAGTCACTAAATGTCACCTCTAACTTCAACAGTGGAATGCAAGCTCAATCATGAGGTCTGCCCAAGTAACCTAGGGAGCAAATAAGGAGTAGGGAGAATCATAGAATGTGGAAGTAGGGGAGGATCCTTGAGGCTCCCAGATGATGCCCTGTCTCTTATACACATCTAGATGTGTATAAGAGACAGCAGTGAGAGAGTCCCACATTCCAGCTAGTGTGGGAGAGTAACCAACCAATTCAATGGGAAAATTACAACCAATTCACCTATGGATCTCACTGACTCTTACTGTGGTTCATGAATTGGCAATATCTCATTTTATAAAAGAGAAAGAGTTTTTCCACTGAGCAATAGCAGAGAGGGTTTTGTGAGAGCTAACAGAGAAACACCCAATATTGAATGCTAGGTTACTGCCAGTGGAAGCAGAGCAGGCCTCTGTACTACCTAAATCCAAACCTTTCATTTTCATGAAACAGTTTACCTATTTGGGGACCTGCTTTCTTCAAGTTTCAGTCTGAGGGTGCAGTATTTGGCACAAGAGACTCCATTTTGTGTTGAATCTGAACCATTAGGGGTGATCATAAGAGTACAATCAAAATCAGTGGCTACTCATACCTTTTTTTTCTACCAGAAATTAATTAGATTTGTTTCAGGGGAATAAGACATACATATTACTTAAACAATTTAATTAGTTGGNATTCGGTCCATTTGCTGTGTTTCAGGTTGTGTTGAAGACCATGCATTTCCACATTTACTATTATGGAGTATCCAGTAGAAAGGTTCATGTTGGGGCTTGTCCCCAGCTGGCAGTTGTATTTGGGGACAAGAATTCCTGGATAGTTTAGGAGATGGGAGATAATCACAGGAAATAGGTTACTGGGCCNGGTCCTCAGGGATATCTGGTCTTAGACCTTTCCTGTCTTTCTTTTCTTAATCTTGATGAGATGAAGATCCTATACCCACATGTTCCCACAGCCATTATTTTCTGCCATGAAGGCAGAGACTGAAGCCTCTGAAAACCTGAATCAACATGAATCTTTCCTTTCTTGGGGTGTTTCCTTTGGTGCCTTTGTCACAACTACAGAGTACTAACTAGCACCTGTACCCTGCATTAAAACACCCTTTCTTCCAAGTATAGGATTTAGTCAATTATTGAACAACTTTATTGCCAAGNACTAATTTTAAGTCTATAGGGCTCTGATAGACATCCTATGAGAGTAATCCATTTCCTGTTGATAAATAAAAAATTCTATGTGCAGATAAATATATTCGCATATATTTATACCTATTTCCTTCCGTCAGAATTTTCCATGGACTTAATATTTCTCATGAGATGATAAAAACGTAGCATTAACAGTCCTTCCTAAATTTGTATGATTNCAGAAAACCTTATTCAGTGAGGCTGCACCCGTGGGCTCTTTGCATTCAACTACTAAAACACTGATATGTAATGAAAATTAATCTTATTCAGTTTTTCAGAAAATACATTCTCACTTTCATTTACANTCTCAGTCTCTAAGTAGGAAAGAGTTGGTCACTGGAGAAGGACTACGTTAGCCTTTATAAAGGAGATAAAAGACGTGATAAAGTGAATGTTGATTTTGATGGCACAACATTCATTAATCACCTCAAACTTCAGAATGTTTGTCAGGATAAACACCACAGATAATGTACTAAATATGCTTAAGAAAAACTGCTACTGGATGGTCTTCTAAAAAAAATTATAAGAAGGCCATCTGGGTGTGGACATGGCTGAGCTTTCTGATTTACTTGCTCTGAGGCTCCATATCATGACAAAATCAGTCATCTGTTGAGTTTGTCAGAACCGCTGTCTGCCTAGGCTGATATTAGTCAATGTAGCAACCCCATGTTTATTCCAACATGCAGTTCATCACAGGCTCTGAAGAACAGGCAACAGACTTGACAACAGTGGTAAAAACAAACTCAGAGAAGACAAATCTGTAAAACTGGCAGAGGTTAGGGTAGAGTAAGACTTTTAACACATGTCATGACCATCTTAAGGCACATAGCCTGTTGGTGAAAGGGTATCACATTTGCTCAGCCTTGTGTCTGCTAAAAAAACAAAAAAAAAACAACTTTCTGTAAGTTCTTAGTTATGTAATGCCCATGACTGCTGCCTGTATTAAGCTATAGATGTGATAGCAACACGTGATTGGCTTCTCCAAGTAACCCAGTTGCTATGTATGGACATGTGGAATATATTCACTTTATAGAAAGTAAGACTCAGGACCTGGAAAGAATTTGAAGATGTTTGCTTTGTTGCATCCAAGTAGAACATTTCAAATAATGCTTCGAGCTCTTTGTTCACTGCCGCCTGGGTCAGTTGCCTTCTTCACAATGCAAATATCTCTTGCATTGGCCAATAATGTAATTGGAAAAAACCTATGGTATCCACAGTGGCCATCTTAAAAAAAAGCCAACAAAGTAGACTGTGTCAATATTCCAAAATTCTACTGGAAGTTTAGGGCATTTTAACTTACATCCAGTAAAGGAACTTTAGAGAGCTTTAATTTTGACAGGGATCTCAATGCTTTGCAGTTCTGTGACATTCTTAGAAGTTCGGTTGGGCATTTGGTGCAGGGGAGGAGGCAAAATCAATTACAGGCAATTTGACTGTATTTTTATTCAAGTAAAACACAGAAATTTTGAGTAACACTGAAATCTACTGACACACGGTCATAAATCGAGCAGGCTAAGCCATGCTGGTTTTCATTTTACTTCCATTTAATTTTCTAATTAATCTCAGAAAACATTAATTAATTTTGTCTTTTTCACAGGCAGTCTGGCACCCTTGGGCCTGAAACATCGCAAATATTGCTGGCCTCAAGCACTGGTAATCAAAATTTCTAATTCATTTGAGCAATCCGGTTTCTTGCTCCTCATTTCTCTCCCTGGTATATACATTTAACATTCCTTTAACCCTTTGGTTTTGGANAGTTTTTTAGTCCTAGGGATAGAAACAAGAGAGTCATGTATGCTAGGCAAACATTCTACTTGTTAGCTTTGTCTACAGCCTTCTTTATTTCTATTATTGTATCTGGGTCTCGGTAAGTTTATCCTTTTGAGCTTCCCGATTAGCACAGGTTGGCCTCGAGTTTGTGATTCTTCTGTTTCAGCTTCCTGTGTAGCTTGATGACAGACATACAGCATCTTACTCAATTTTGGTCTGAGATTTCCCCTGGATGCAGGACTAAAATGACGAATGGATATCTCAGGTTACNGCAAAATGGTAAAAGAGAAATGATAAGGGTTGAGTTTTGGTATGGTGACAATTGAGCTCTGTTCTGGTAAAGTACTTACCTAAGTTCCAAAAGAATTCAAATGTAGTCATATTCTGCTGTCCACACAGACATCCACAAGGACAGCCTACTTGACTTGTTATACAACTTTTATAAGGTTAAATCGCAATGAAATAAGCATTCAGAAAAATGGGTACTGTTAAAAACGAAAATGTTAGAATTTTGTGTTTCCCTCATATTTTTCTTTTATCATCAAAAGAACATGCATCTCACAGGTCCACATTGTGTTAAAAATAGTAGATAAATAAACAGTGGAGTAAAGGTGATTTTATTGAGCCAACTGCCCAGTTTTGGAAGCAAGGGTAGATGAGCACATAAGATAATGATAACCAACAGTGGAGAGTAAAGTGACTGAAGGATTACAGTCATGCCTTTTCAAAATGTGCAGAACTGAGGCTGCAGAGACAGGTCAGAGCTTAAGATCACTCACCACATTTTCAGAGGAGCTTGGTTTGGTTGTCAGCACACACGATGGCTCACAACCATCAGTAATTCAAATTCTAGCGTATTCCATGCCCAGTGCTGGTCTCTGATGGCCCTGAATATACATTGTGCACACTCATACATTCAGGGAAAACACTCACACATATAAAATAAAATTTAAAATATGCATGCTGAATGGGTATGTTCATTATTTAAAGCCATAGCTACTAGAGGGACTGCAATTTCATAAAGGGCTCTTCTGCCGGGTATTTCTACAATCAGCAAGCCTTGGAGATTATTTAGGAAGGCTGGACATNTAGCATTAACAGTCCTTCCTAAATTTGTATGATTGCAGAAAACCTTATTCAGTGAGGCTGCACCCGTGGGCTCTTTGCATTCAACTACTAAAACACTGATATGTAATGAAAATTAATCTTATTCAGTTTTTCAGAAAATACATTCTCACTTTCATTTACAATCTCAGTCTCTAAGTAGGAAAGAGTTGGTCACTGGAGAAGGACTACGTTAGCCTTTATAAAGGAGATAAAAGACGTGATAAAGTGAATGTTGATTTTGATGGCACAACATTCATTAATCACCTCAAACTTCAGAATGTTTGTCAGGATAAACACCACAGATAATGTACTAAATATGCTTAAGAAAAACTGCTACTGGATGGTCTTCTAAAAAAAATTATAAGAAGGCCATCTGGGTGTGGACATGGCTGAGCTTTCTGATTTACTTGCTCTGAGGCTCCATATCATGACAAAATCAGTCATCTGTTGAGTTTGTCAGAACCGCTGTCTGCCTAGGCTGATATTAGTCAATGTAGCAACCCCATGTTTATTCCAACATGCAGTTCATCACAGGCTCTGAAGAACAGGCAACAGACTTGACAACAGTGGTAAAAACAAACTCAGAGAAGACAAATCTGTAAAACTGGCAGAGGTTAGGGTAGAGTAAGACTTTTAACACATGTCATGACCATCTTAAGGCACATAGCCTGTTGGTGAAAGGGTATCACATTTGCTCAGCCTTGTGTCTGCTAAAAAAACAAAAAAAAAACAACTTTCTGTAAGTTCTTAGTTATGTAATGCCCATGACTGCTGCCTGTATTAAGCTATAGATGTGATAGCAACACGTGATTGGCTTCTCCAAGTAACCCAGTTGCTATGTATGGACATGTGGAATATATTCACTTTATAGAAAGTAAGACTCAGGACCTGGAAAGAATTTGAAGATGTTTGCTTTGTTGCATCCAAGTAGAACATTTCAAATAATGCTTCGAGCTCTTTGTTCACTGCCGCCTGGGTCAGTTGCCTTCTTCACAATGCAAATATCTCTTGCATTGGCCAATAATGTAATTGGAAAAAACCTATGGTATCCACAGTGGCCATCTTAAAAAAAAGCCAACAAAGTAGACTGTGTCAATATTCCAAAATTCTACTGGAAGTTTAGGGCATTTTAACTTACATCCAGTAAAGGAACTTTAGAGAGCTTTAATTTTGACAGGGATCTCAATGCTTTGCAGTTCTGTGACATTCTTAGAAGTTCGGTTGGGCATTTGGTGCAGGGGAGGAGGCAAAATCAATTACAGGCAATTTGACTGTATTTTTATTCAAGTAAAACACAGAAATTTTGAGTAACACTGAAATCTACTGACACACGGTCATAAATCGAGCAGGCTAAGCCATGCTGGTTTTCATTTTACTTCCATTTAATTTTCTAATTAATCTCAGAAAACATTAATTAATTTTGTCTTTTTCACAGGCAGTCTGGCACCCTTGGGCCTGAAACATCGCAAATATTGCTGGCCTCAAGCACTGGTAATCAAAATTTCTAATTCATTTGAGCAATCCGGTTTCTTGCTCCTCATTTCTCTCCCTGGTATATACATTTAACATTCCTTTAACCCTTTGGTTTTGGANAGTTTTTTAGTCCTAGGGATAGAAACAAGAGAGTCATGTATGCTAGGCAAACATTCTACTTGTTAGCTTTGTCTACAGCCTTCTTTATTTCTATTATTGTATCTGGGTCTCGGTAAGTTTATCCTTTTGAGCTTCCCGATTAGCACAGGTTGGCCTCGAGTTTGTGATTCTTCTGTTTCAGCTTCCTGTGTAGCTTGATGACAGACATACAGCATCTTACTCAATTTTGGTCTGAGATTTCCCCTGGATGCAGGACTAAAATGACGAATGGATATCTCAGGTTACNGCAAAATGGTAAAAGAGAAATGATAAGGGTTGAGTTTTGGTATGGTGACAATTGAGCTCTGTTCTGGTAAAGTACTTACCTAAGTTCCAAAAGAATTCAAATGTAGTCATATTCTGCTGTCCACACAGACATCCACAAGGACAGCCTACTTGACTTGTTATACAACTTTTATAAGGTTAAATCGCAATGAAATAAGCATTCAGAAAAATGGGTACTGTTAAAAACGAAAATGTTAGAATTTTGTGTTTCCCTCATATTTTTCTTTTATCATCAAAAGAACATGCATCTCACAGGTCCACATTGTGTTAAAAATAGTAGATAAATAAACAGTGGAGTAAAGGTGATTTTATTGAGCCAACTGCCCAGTTTTGGAAGCAAGGGTAGATGAGCACATAAGATAATGATAACCAACAGTGGAGAGTAAAGTGACTGAAGGATTACAGTCATGCCTTTTCAAAATGTGCAGAACTGAGGCTGCAGAGACAGGTCAGAGCTTAAGATCACTCACCACATTTTCAGAGGAGCTTGGTTTGGTTGTCAGCACACACGATGGCTCACAACCATCAGTAATTCAAATTCTAGCGTATTCCATGCCCAGTGCTGGTCTCTGATGGCCCTGAATATACATTGTGCACACTCATACATTCAGGGAAAACACTCACACATATAAAATAAAATTTAAAATATGCATGCTGAATGGGTATGTTCATTATTTAAAGCCATAGCTACTAGAGGGACTGCAATTTCATAAAGGGCTCTTCTGCCGGGTATTTCTACAATCAGCAAGCCTTGGAGATTATTTAGGAAGGCTGGACATNGCCTTGGTCACCAAAGACAGATGACTACCACTTTAAATCTCTGTGTAATCTTTTGATAAAGAGGCTATCATGATATAAATGAAAGTAAAATTATGAAGTTTTAATGCAGCTTGTATTTTGGACATGAGTTATTGTTTACTTTGAAATCGTTAAGATTCCTCCAAATCATTTCTTNGAATTTTATACATGTGCCTTTGAATGTAAACTGCTAATTAACCTGTTTTCGTATTTGATGTGGGCTTAAGGTAAGAATCCTAATTCACTTTTCTCCATAAGGACAACCCAACTGTAAGTTCCCAAATTAGTTTGCCATGGTTTCAAAGATATTGACAGAAGACACAGGATTACTGGATTAGTGTCAAATGACACCTTTTATGTCACAGCAATACAAGCAGACAGAATACTATGACTTTGTGCAGGTCTCTCTAAGCTTCCGTTTTTACAGGATGGGTCAAATTCAGGAGCCCAGGTGACATAGACACACAGTGGGTTGTGTAACTGGAGCTGGCCCTGAAGATTAAGGAATCTGAGCACTTTATATTGGGCCACAGGCTTATCTAAATTGTTCTTCATAGATAGCTGTTAGTATGTTGAATAATAAAAAGATCTACTCTTTGGAAGAGGGACTATCTCCCTTCTTCCAGGCAGTGGCAAGGCAGAATAACTGAAGTGATGGTATTGGGGTACTTTTTAAATTAAAATGTAGTAATATGACTTCTCTTTTTCTCCCTCCCTCCCCACCCATGTTCCCCAAATTAATAGCCTTTTTTTCTTTGATTTACATAATACATA
>LZPO01067824.1:0-19340 GCA_001675575.1 Neotoma lepida
GCCTTTCCTGGAACTCACTCGGTCGCCCAGGCTGGCCTCGAACTCACAGAGATCAGCCTGCCTCTGCCTCCCGAGTGCTGGGATTAAAGGCGTGCGCCACCACCGCCCAGTCCATCCACCCAGGCTACCTCTTGCAAGGGGAGAATGGTCTGCGGGTTGGCATGGCTGGGGGCAGATCCCTTAGCAGTCCAAGAGCGGGTAGTGGGAGGTGTGAAAGTTGGAGCTAGAGGCAGGCTTTTGGAAGCACCTGGTACCAGAGGAGAAGAGGAAGCCAGAGGAGGAGCCGAAGGAGCAGCAGCAGCCTTGGGGGTGGGAATAGGAGAGGAAGGTCGGAAAGAAGGTTTGTTGGCAGGGTCTAGAGTCAGAGGTTCCTCAGGTTCAGGATTCATAGCTAGAAGCATGTGAGCAGGAGAGAAGGAATGGAGAAGGGAAGGTTTAAAGCTTAGATAGAAAAAAGTCTAAATATAGGGTAACTCTTTCCATTTGACTGTTAGTCATTTGACTGTTAGCTGGCAGAAGTTAGACAGCTCCTGTAAAGTATCGAGGTCTAAGGAGCTGCCAGGCGGCCAGCTTTTGTTATTAGCTAAAGCATACATGGGCCATTTCTTAGTACAGAGGCAGACAAGCTTAGGGATCTTTAAGTAAAGCGTTAAGCTGAGAGGTATCAGAGCTTCCAGGACAC
This sequence comes from Neotoma lepida, assembly GCA_001675575.1. Taxonomy (NCBI): domain Eukaryota; kingdom Metazoa; phylum Chordata; class Mammalia; order Rodentia; family Cricetidae; genus Neotoma; species Neotoma lepida. Next base: position 683 of record LZPO01067824.1, read on the forward strand.
ATCCTAGGGGGGAGGTGGGACTAATGGGACATTTCCCATGTTTGCAGCAGAGAGGGAAAAATAAAACAAAAACAAAAACAAAAAATAAATGCAATGACCCAACGTCAAAGTTCTGGGCATCCCCAGGACTAAGAATGGGTCTATAAACGGGCACAGGCCACCGCCACAACGCCAAGCAGGGGTGGGAGCCTAGGCTTGCGCAGGAGGGGTCTCCCCGGAAGTCTTCCAGCATTTACTGCCTCGTCAGGCGAGTGAAATATATAGGCTGTACGCAGGCAGAGAATGCAGTGGGTCCTACAACGAGAAGTATATCCCTAAGTACAGATGTAGGAAATGGATAGAAACTTGAGCCAGCATTAGGGATCGGCCGTAGCCATTGAAGGCCGTGGCTGGGGGTGCCCCCAGCCTCAGAGACACCAGTGGGGCACCAGATGATCAACAGTCCTTCCCAGGGTTCCAAGAGGCTGTTTACACTGGCTGGAAGGGGTTAACTCACCAATCAGAGGGCTGGTGTTGTGTGAAGTCCAGCAGCCAGGCAAATGGAAGATGGGCTGTTGTGGTCGGGGCAGAACCTCAGCACAGGTTCCAGGTTGCAAAGTGCCAAGAGGGCCTGCTTTGCACCAAAATGTTAGTTTTTTGGGGTGCTCTTACCCTAGAGGAAAGGTCACGAACACGACAGACTCTAAACAAGAGGTTTATGGAGAAGGGAGAGGGATAGAGAAGATGTGCTCAGGCCTGTAGAAAACACGTAAAGAGAGGGCGGGGTACTTGTGATCTGCCTTTTAAGGACTGGCCTGCGCATGTGCACGAGGGTCCACGTGGCTACTCCACACATGCGCAGATTCCATGGTTGAACTGCGCATGGGAATTACACAACCATGTAGTGCATGGGTTTATGTAGTTTGGGTGTGACTATCAGGTTACTTTTCAAAGAGAGGGAGGATGACCATATTCTCGATTGGAAGACAAAAAATGTCAGGAAATGACTGTAAAATGTCATTGTAGAGTGGTTTTGGGTATAATGAATTTGAAGGCCAAGTAAATATGTTGAGCTTGGGGAGAGAGGAATTAAGGAAACTTTGAATAAAAGTGGGAAGTGACATTTTATCGAATCCTTACAGTAGGTAAGGTGCTGTATTAACTGTGTCTTGGATTATGTAGTTCTGTCCTCTACCCAGACCTTTGAAAGTCATGCAGTTATTGTTCCTATTTTGCTTAGGTAAAATAGTAGTAGAGCTAAACTTTTGAATGATGACAAGGCTCTTAGCATTATTTTTTTATAATCATCACAAGACAATTTTCAGCATATTAAAAGATGTTACTTAGTTCCCTTTGTGTTTCTACAATCAGACAATACTATTCCACAAAATGGAGTGTTTTTTGATGGGCCGAGCAGAGTTTAATAGAAAGGCAAGAAAAGCAGAAATGAAGGTCAGAAAATTCAGTCCTCATTCTGGGTTACTGTCCTAAGGTGGGGATGGAGAGCCAGAATAGCAGAATTGGTTATGGTTGGGTTAGTCAGGTGTGATTTTTTTTGGTTAGGATTTAAGCACATGATGCTTCTTATTATGCCCATTGAAACAATACTGTTGGGGAAATAAGTCTGTTATCTTTTCTGGTTATGTTAGACTCTTTAGTTAGTTCTGTGGGGCCCATGTGTAGGAACCTAGTACAAAACAGTGGCCTGTAATTTTCTTAAGCTTACTAAGGAGAAGGGAAAAGTATTAGGAATTTCTGTGTCATTCACAGTGGCTGCTCAGTACTTACTGAATAGAATAATTTGTTCTTGCTTTCTAGGGGGCAGATGATTTCTGCTGAAGATTGTGAATTTATTCAAAGGTTTGAAATGAAAAGAAGTTCCGAGGAGAAGCAAGAGATGCTTCAAACTGAAGGCAGCCAGGTGATCCTTACATTCATTTTATAATAAGCACTTGTTTCCCTGTCATTACAAAGTCTGGAAAGGACTGAGGTATAGCTCAAGTAGTAGAGTACCTAGTTAGCATACATAAGGAAGACTATGGATTTGACCTCCAGCCTCAAACTGCAACATAAAAATTAAATTGCTAGAAAACCTTTAATGACTACATAGTATTATACTGTACATGTTATTCACATTAATATTAGTAATAATAGTACTTTTCCATGATAGGGATAAAAACCCATGGGTTTTTTTCTTGCTAGGCAAGTGCTCTACCAGTGAGGTATATCAAAGTTAGTCTAAAAAATAATGAGTAAATAATATTTAAAAATTATTTTTAGTTTTTAATTGTCTATAAGGTATTACACTCTCCTGAGTAATCAAGAGTAATAATTGCTAGGTGTGTGTATTTAAAAACAGTAACTATTTTAAATCTTATCATTAGAAAACAGTCAAAAATCTGATATAAGTCATGGTAAAGTTCTCAGGTCTCATCATAATGATATTTGTAAGAAGTATACATTTTTTATAATTTGTTGTCTAATAGCATTTCTATCTTGCTCTATGAAGGAGAAATAATGTCTTAGGGAAGTTCCATTAAAATTATGAACAAATGAAAGTAATGTGCTGTTGTGATGGCACATGTCTTTAACCTTGGGAGGCAGAGGCAGGGGAATCTCTGTGAGCTTGTGGCCAGTCTGTCCTACACAGTGAGTACCAGGACAGCGAAGGCTACATGGTGAAACTTTGTTTCAAAATTTTAAAAGCGGAGAACAATAACATTAATTTTGTGTTTTGCAGTGTGCTAAAACATTTATAAATCTGATGACACACATCTCTAAAGAACAGACAGTGCAGTACATACTAACCATGGTTGATGATATGCTGCAGGTAAGTATATCCTAATAACTTTGGGGACTTTGCTGTTTCATACTTTACAGTAACAGCAGTTTTGGAAGGTTTCACTTAGTGATTCTCTTCTAGAACATGACACATTTTCTTACTTTACTAGTAGTGCTAATAGTGGAAGTACATGAAGCTGATTTCCATTTTCAGAATACCAAGGAATTACGTTTGTATTTTCCTGAAATTAGCTCAAAATTTTTTCTCTTTCTTTTTGGTTGAACTGGGGATTGAACCTAGGGCAAAGCAAGTCCTCCCCTGATCTACATGTAGCCAGGTCTACCTCTTAATACCAACACAATCTACTGAAATCCTGAGGCTCCTTCTATTTCAGTCACCCACTTTTGATGCTATTTGATCTAGTCCAGGAACAGGAAAAGTGCTTCAGTTCCTTTTTTTAATGTATAACTGAAACTTTCAGTTGCATAAAATTCTGATTACTGCTTTAGTTGCCTGTGAATTCAGAGGGGCCTAGTAAAAGTTTTGTATTTTAAACTACAGTATAGTATTGGCTTAATATGGAGAGCAGGATTTATGAGATGGGTCCTTCAGCTGTTTAAGCTAGTGCCTGTCTGTGTCTCAAGAGACGTGAAGAGGCTTGAGGATTTAGCCCACTTGTAAAGGGCTTCTTTAGCCTGTGGAAGGACCTAAGTTCAACTCTCCCCTCCTAGAACTGGGGGAGGAGAAGAGACACTGGGAGAAAAGTGATAGTTTGGGTCCTTAAACAGTACTCTTGCCAGTTTATAAGAAAAAAAAATCTCTACATACTCATGGCCTAGTTTCTGACATGTATAGTGGCCATTATTAGGGATATATAAATTAGGAAGAATGGCTCATTTGCTGGGGGCCACCAGGTTTTTAGGGAAATAATTATTTTATATTAACAACCTGGGTTGATGCAGGCCTGTCTGATAATGGTCTCATCTCTCTGCACACTTAGTCATTTAAGACGGGAAAGTTAAGGAAGGCAGGAATGTTAAGATCTGCCTTGGTTATTGTGTGGGACTAGATGTGGCACAGGAAGCATGTGAGTTGGTGTGTAGACTTTACTGTTAGATACATGTATACATATGAAACACCTATGTCCTTTGTTCTTAAACAAATTCCAGTGTGAACTCATAGTTTATCATTTATAAATGCCTCTTATTTTCACATCAGCACCAGAGTTTTGCTCCTGTTTGTAGCTTTAGTGAGGCAGCAACATTGTGCTTCTCAGTTTATGGATTTCCTTGTTATCCCCATAATACTTGGAAAGTAATTTCAGAGTTACTGATCCCTATATACATTGAAATTCAAGCTTATTACCTAGAGTTCAGTATTTGCAGGTCTTTGTCTTTAACATGAAGTGTGTTGTCAGAGTATTGTGGTAAAGTTTCTTGCAGACTAGCTGTGTTATTATTTTTTTTGAAATAGAGTCATTTGATTCTATTTACATCCGGCTTCAGTTTCCTCTAATTCTTGTGTATTTCATTAATTTTGAGAGCATGAAACTTAGCATGTTTCCAGAAAGTCAGCCCTATATAGGGAGTTTGCACTTAGAATTGTCTGTAACCTCATTTTATCACCCTTGCCTTCCATTCACACTTACCTTTTGTAGGTGATCAGTGCCATTGGTTTCTACTTTGTCCTTACTGCTTTTCTTTTTGCACAAATAGACAGATGCTTCATATTCTTTATTTAACCCCCCTTTTGTATTTGAAGATCTTTCATCTTCTATTATTTACCCCTCTTTATTATGTGAAGATATTTACTGGATATACTCTCTTGGGTTTTACTTGTTTTACTTAACAAAATATGCCAGAATCATTGCATATTAGTTTACAGAGATCTGCCATATTGTTTTTGACAGCCACACAGTACCCCAATAGTAGATGGGCCGTAGTGTACTTAATCTGATCTCAGTCTTTCATAGTCAAGAATAATGAGGCAAAGAATGACCTTGTATAAGTACTTCCAAATTCTTGGAAAGCATACTTTATAGTACATTTTTAGAAGTTGCATTGCTTGGTAAAGGATAACTACATTTATATCTGTGTTAAGAGATGGTCCAGTGTTCCATTTTGAATTTCACTAGCAGCATGTGATACCAGTGTTTCTCTGCAGCCTTGCTGGCAGAGGATGTTGTCAGGTGTTTACGTGTTTCCTATTTGAAATGATACCTGAGGTTTGCAGACTTTCTGATTGTGTGTGTGTGTGTTTGTGTGTGTGTGTGTGTGTGTGTGTGTGTGTGTGTGCGCGTGTGCGCGCGCGCGTGTGTGTGCGCGCGCGCGCGCGCGCACACACCTGTTTTGAGACAGGGTTTCTCTGTGTAACAGTTCTGACTGGCTGTCTGGGAACTCACTGTGTAGACCAGCCTGGCCTTGAACTCAGAGATCCAACTGCTTCTGCCTCCCCAGTACTGAATTAAAGGTGTGCCCCTGCTACCACTGCCTGTACCTTCTGTTGTTTTTAAAGGGAGCTTTTATATCTCATCTGAAGGATGATCCTAATTAGTCTTATCAATAAAAACCATGAGTCAGATATTGGGGTATAACCTGAAAGATCAGAGAAGCAGGGCAGCAGCCACTAGAGACTTCTTACCTCTATGAATCCTCAGATGGAATGGGGCCAAGATCCTACCTCTACCTCCTAATTGTTCTGGGATCAAAGGCATGAGCCTCCAAAGTGCTGTAATTAAGTATGTGAGCCTCCCAAGTGCTGGGGTTAAAGGTTTGCACCACCACCGTCTGACCTCTATGGTTCACTAGTGGCTAGCTCCACCCTCTGATCTCCAGGGAACCTTTATTTGTCAGAACACAAACAAAATATCACATAACACCCATCCTTGAATTATTTGACTTCGCCTATTTTATTTTTCTGTCAGGTTTAGGTCTGTTTTATTTTATGTGTGTGGGTGCTTTCTTGCATGCATGTCTGCATCACTTGTGTGATTACTGTCTGCAGAGGCCAGAAGAGGGTGTTGGATCCCATGGAATTGGAATGCCCATGTGGGTTATGAGAATCTCTCCAGCCTTAAGTCTTTTTTTTTCTTTCTTAAATTTGAAGAGTTCATTATAAACCCTTGAAAGGTATACCTGTATATTTAGTACTGTTTTCCCATTTGTATTTTAATTTTGTTTATGCTTATGTTATTGTTTTGCATGGTAAAATTTTGTTTTGTAGTCTAATTTTGTTATTATTCTTTGGCTTTTTAAGACAGGGTCTCCTTTTGTGTCTCTGGTCTGCGATTCACCATCTTGTCTTGAATTCATGGCAGTCTTCTGCTCAGCATTCCATATTCTGAGATTACAGGAGTGAGCCAGACATCCCTGGATCTTAGGTGGTCTAGTTTGATTACTTTCTTGTTTTATTTTCTTGAGATAGGATCTTGCTTCTATAACCTAGGATGGTTTTAAACTCCAGGTTGTCCTGCCTTAGTCTTCTGAATGCTGGGATTATAACTGTGTGTCATCTTGGCCATCCTAAAGTCAGTCTGTCTCTGTCCCTCTTCCTCCCTCCCTATCTCCCTCTCCCTTTCCCACCCCTCTCTTCCTCCCTCCCTATCTCCCTCTTCCCTTCCCACCCCTCTCTTCCTCCCTCCCTTTCTACTTCTCTATCCCTTCCTTCCAACTCCCCTCTCTTTCTTCCTTTGCATAGTTTTTTTGTGGTACTGAGAATTGAACCTAGGGCTAGGCAAGCAGTTTATCATGAGGTGTATTTTCACACACACACATACACACACCCCTTTTAATTTATACTTTTTGTTTTGAGACAGAATCTTACTAAGTTGCTTAGACTGACCTTGAACTCATTGTATGCTCAGGCAGGTCTTGAACTTGTGACCCTTCAGCCTTAGACTCATGAGTAGTTAGCTGGATTATGTGCATGAGTCACAAGGTCTGGCTTCATAGCTTTTCCTACACTAAGTTGTAGAGCTCATGCAAGTTTTCTTCTAGTACTTACATAGTTTTAACTTTAACATTTAGATATTTGATTTACTTAGGGCTTGTTTTTGGATATGGTATAAGAAATTCATATAATTTTATGTTTTTGAAATGACTGCAGTTGATACAGCATCATTTATTAAAATGTCAGTCTGTCTTAGTTAGGTTTTTATTGCTGTGAAGAGACATGATGACTACAGCAACTCTTATAAAGAAAACATTTAATTGGGGTGGCTCACTTACAGTTTCAGAGGTTCAGTCCATTATTATCGTGATGGGGAGCATGGCGGTGTGCAGGCAGATGTGGTGCTGAAGCTGACAGTTCTACATCTTGCAGGTAACAGGAAGTCAACTGATTGTCAACTGAGTGAAGCTTGAGAAAAGAGACCTCAAAGCCCACTCCCACAGTGACGCACTTCCTCCAACAAGACCACACCTTCTAATAGTGTCACTCCCTTTGGGTGCCATTTTCTTTCAAATCACCACACAGTCTATCCCTATGGTTGGAGGGGCACCTTTTTCCTTAAACTTCCCATATACATATATCTATTTTTAAGTCATCTATACAGTTCCTTTGGAATGCCTATGTGTTTATGCATAGAATCACCCAGTTTTAATTGTAGTTTCCAGGTATCTCTTTTTGTCCTTTTCTTCATGTTTTATAGCAGTTGTTCTGTGTGATATTGAGCATTTCCTGTTTGAATATGTGGAGTACTTTCTTGGCATTTACACTGAATTGCCTTAAATATATAAATTAGGGAGAAATAGTATGCTTATCATACTGAATTTTTTTTTTTTTTTGGATAGAAAAATAAGATACAAGGTGATAAGTTTCTTACACCTGGATAAGCCTCTCCATTGACGCAGCAATCCGAATCAGGCCAAATTAGGAAAAGGCTAGGTTTAATGGGCAAAAATGTTCCCAGGTGATTCCCTGGCCCCTAGGAGAGGAGACCAGGACAAGAGACAGGAGGAACCACGCATCTCTTTTCTGGGATGCGTGGGATGACTCTGGGGGAGGAGTCATGTTTGACGGGCTTTGAAGGGGCTAGTTCAGCATAGCCTGCATTCCAAGGCAGCATGCACGGGCTGTACACAGGTTGGGAGTCTGGGCGTGAGGCGTGGCACTGGGGCTGGAGCCCGAGCCACGCAGGAAGCAGGGCCAGCAATAGGGCACCAGGCTGGACCCCTGGGTAGGAAGTGGTGCTGCCAGCAGCCAGTGGGTGGACATTGTGTGGTGGCTTGGGGCTGCCCACTCAGAGCAGGGGCTGAGGTGGAGCTCCCACCAAACACAAGGGATGAGAACAAGGGATAGTCTTAATATAAAGTCTTTTGCATATTTAAATTTATTCCTGAATATTTTATCTTCTTGATTGTTTTTATAAACTTCCTTTCTGTTCCACCATCAGTTTATTTGCTTATATAAGTTACCATTTATTTCATAGTTTGGAATCAATGATTCATTTTATTTGAGTTACTATGGAATCAATGATTCATCTTATTTGAGTTAATCTTCTGTTGAGTTTTCCTTTAATTTATAAAGGTATATTCTTTGGCTGGTTAATTATTTTCTGATTATTTTGGCTAATGTCTCCAATACAATATTAAATAGAAGTTGACCTAGTAAGCACCCAGCTCATGATCTTGGTGGAAATGTCTCTATATTTCTTTGGAAGTTCATTTTGCCTCTTGTACTAAGATACATGTAATTATCATATTTTGAAAATATGCTCCTTTCTGAAACTTACTAATGCTTTCTTTGTTCCATGGTTGTTTGTATATAAAGTTTGATATACCTACAGTACACCTTCTTGATGTTATTGTGGTGATTAGGTTTTTTTTTTGGTTTTTTTCGAGACAGGGTTTCTCTGTGTAGCTTTGTGCCTTTCCTGGAACTCACTCAGTAGCCCAGGCTGGCCTCGAACTCACAGAGATCCGCCTGCCTCTGCCTCCTGAGTGCTGGGATTAAAGGCGTGCGCCACCACCGCCCGGTGGTGATTAGTTTTAATAGTCAATCTGATACATTCTCAATTACCTGGAAAGGAGTCTTAATGAGGAGTTATCTAGATTAGGTTTGCCTGAGGCACGTCTGTAGGGGATTATCTTGATTGTGTTAATTGAGACAGGAAGACCTACTCACTGAGGATGGTACCATACCTAGGCAGGGAATCCTGAACTGTGTAAGTGAAGTGAGCTGAACACTAGCACATACACTTGTTGGGTCCTGGAATTGCGCAAATAACATGGAACAGATCACCAAAGTCTGTTAACCAGAAACAGCTTTATTCAAAAGCACCATGGGGGAAAAAAAAAACTTCTAACTAGTTAGGGCTGCAGAGAACTATTTGACTCTCTAGCCCCTAGAAAGGGCTACAAGTTCCTTTTTATAGCCACAGGTTATACACAGGGCAGAGAGAGTACATATTGGGATTTATGGCCTTCTTGGTGTCTTGAGACTTGAGCTAGCACCCTCTGGGCACCTCTGAGATTGGAGGGGGATCTGGGATTTACGACTTCAGATTATAGGGTGTTAGTTCAAAATGTTTACATAGTCATGGGTTCATTTAAATTGCCTTTCCCTTATCTGGGAGAATGCAGGGCAAAGGGTCAAAGTGGCTATCAGTCCTAATACACTCAGAAATATGTGTCTAGGCTATAAGGGTACAATTTTTCATATTCCTGGGCTCTTCACACTTTAATTCATTCTCTCAGCTCTTGATTCTGGGTATGTGGCCAATTGCTTCAAGCTCTTGCCACTGAGACTTCTCTGCTATGATGAACTATATCTGAAACTATGAGCTAAAATAAATGCTTTCTCCCCTAAGTTACTTTTGCCAGAGATTTTTTTTATCACAACAGAAGGAAGCCTAAGAGTTTCTAAGTTTCTATTTGTTAATTTTATATGTTCTACTCCCTCAACATGTTCTGAGAATGACATTTAGGATCTCCTTTCATGAATGTTTTTCTGACTTTTTTTGTTGTTGTTGCATCTTCTGGCATAGATTATAAAGGTGAATGCAATATTATTTAGGATATATATTCATTACTGTTGTGCTTTACTGTTTTGGGACATTTAATAGTAAAAAGTTCTTGCCATAAAATGAATTGAAGCCAAATGTATTAATATTGGGATAGCAACCTGTGGTAATGGTGTGGAGTGTTGGCTCCTTCTTGTTTTTCTTTCTCTTCCTTCTCCTTTGTGCACACCTCCCTTTCATTTCACTTTCTCTGTCTTTCGACTCAAGGTTTGCCTAAGTAGTCCAGGCTGGCCTCAAACTGAAAATCATCTTGTCTTAGGCTCTTCAGTGCTGGCATAATATGCATGTGTCACCATGCCCAAGCCTGTGTGTATGAGTTTTTTGTTTGCATGTACCACTTTCTGTGTACCACTTTCATGCCTGTTGCCCACAGAGGCTGGGAGTTCAGGTAGCATTGTATATCCTAGAACTAGAGTTATGATTGTGAGTCACCATGTGGGTGCTGAGAATTGGACTTAGGTCCCTGTGAACTATCTCTAGTCACCTCACCCTGTACCTCCCGGGTTTCTTATTGTTTCTACTTGCCTGTATATTTTTGCTTCTCACTACTTCAGGTGAATGATTTTGTTTTAGGTTCTTCTCTTATGTGCATTATGGACTTGGGTCTTGCTTTGCAAGTTGAACATGTTTTTCTTTTCCCTTCCTTCTTCAGGTNTCATATATGTTAACTACTCTATCCTTGAGCTTTGGAGCTAGGTACATTCACTTTATATCTGTTTCTTTTAGTAGCTGTATTAAGCGGTCTTCATTTATTACTATTACTAATAAGTTTCATCTAGACTCTTTTATTTTTTATGTGGCTGGAGATTGAACCCAGGGCTTCATACATGCATACAAGGGCTCTACAATGGATCCGTGCTTTCAGTCTCTTTTTTTTCTTTTCTTTTCCTTCCCTTTCTCCCTTCTTCCTTTTCCTCGTTTACTTTTTTCCTTCCTCCTCTCCCTTCCTACATCTTTTTCTTTCTTTCTTCTTCCCTTCCTCCCTTCCATTGGGGCCTTGCTGTGGAGGCCAGGCTGTCCTGAAACCTTTGTAGCCCAGGTTAGCCTCAAACCTAAGCTCTCACAGCTTTATCCCCCTGGGGGATTATAGGTGTGTACCATCAGGTGTGGGCTCCTTTTTTTAGATAGCATCTTAGACTGTGTTGCCCAAGCTGGTCTTGAATTTCTGAGTCTGTACTTAACTTTGGGTGTTTTATTCTCTTCCCACTTTCTATTTCTTTTGTTTAACAGCCAGATTGTTCGTGCTTTGATGGAGGTAAAATGTCAGGACAGTGTTGAGAGCTGAGAAAAAAATATAAATTATAGTCCTTGTGATTCTATTAATCCCATTGAACGAGAGTAAAGACCATTACCCCAATTCTTTGGTCAAATTATTTAAGCTTTATTTTCTGTCAGACAGAGCTATCTCCCTAAACTGGGTTTTGAGAAAATAGCACTGAACATAGAAGACAGCGGTGTTTATATAGCCCCCCAAACTGCAAGACTAGGGATTTTCAAGGGTTGGGGGATTTCCAGAGGAATTTTGGTTATGTAGAAATTTGGCTGAACATACATCTTAATAGGACATACAATAAGCAAGTGAGAAGCAGTATACAATTATTATGTTCTTGTTTTTCTTTTAGGAAAATCACCAGCGTGTCAGTATTTTCTTTGACTATGCAAAACGAAGCAAGAGCACTGCCTGGCCATACTTTCTGCCAATGTTGAATCGCCAGGATCCTTTTACTGTTCACATGGTAAATTTTGAGTTGATCACATTGCTTTAAGTCTGTTTTATTCTTTCTTTTGTTTCTGTGACAAAATAACTGGCAAGAAGCAGCATCAGAGAGAAGAGGTTTGTTTCAGCTTAGAGTTCTAAGGCATTGTAACCCATCATAGTGGTCAAGGCAAGCAGCTCTATGGCAGGAAGCAGGGCCATGTTATAAAACTCGAAGCCTACCCTCAGTGACTTTGCCCCCTCTCAGTGAGACTCCTAACGGGTTTAGAACTTCCCCAGATGGTACAACCAGCTGGGACCAGGTTCTCAACATATGAGCCTGTGGGAAACATTTCATATTCAAACCACAATATACATGCACCATATAAGAAGGGAGTTTAGTTTTTTAAACTGGTGTACAGAAGAAACAAACCTGGGTTGGTTATGACATGATAACTTGCCTGTTCCCAGAGGAATGGCTGCTTTCCTTAATGGTGCTGAATAAAGAAGGCTGTTGGAGTGAAGGAACTAGTGTTGGTCTGATGCAGTTATAAAATTTTATAGATGAATGTGTTCATTATCCTTAGTGTAAATGGTGAGTTTACGTGTGCAAACAGCTCAAGATTGCCTACAACAAGGAAGTCATGTTTTACTATGTAGAAATTAAATTTTGTTTTGAAATAGCTACAGTTTTATTTTAATTGATTACTTTTAATATCTTGAAACTCTTGATTTAAGAGCTATTGTTGGAACCCCAACACTGAAGAATCTTTCATGGTGTCAGTGAAAAGATGAGAAAGAGGCTGAGAGAATGGGTCTTTGCACAAGCAAGCCACCTGTTTCCAGTGTAGAGCGGGCTGCCAGAGCCTTAGTAAATGTCTTCCATTCTAAAGTCAAGGACCACTGTCAGTGAAACATTTCATGCAAGTGTATTCTTTCCCTACCTGCTTCTTCCACATGCAACTAGATTTGTATGTTTGTCTACTCATACTTTATATGTTATAGGCACTTGTTAAAAATGTTCTAAAAAGCAGAGTCACAAGAAAGCTACAGTTTTTAGAAATAATGTTTAAAAAAACCAATTAATTTATTTTCCTCTTTCCAATTGTAGAGGCTTGTTTCTATTGCCTTGTTTTCTAGTTTAAATATCCTATAGTGTTATAAGTTGATGTCTAGTTACAGTATCATTATTAATAATAAAGACATAGCCAGATCAACTTTTTTGGTGTTGTCTTTCTGGGGGCTGGCACATATTAGGCAAGTGCTCTATCACTGAACTGTGTTCCCAGACCCCAGATAATGTCTTTTTTTTTTCTGTTTTGTTTTGTTTTGTTTTGTTTTGTTTTGTTTTGAAGACCGAGTCTCATATAGCCCAGACTGGCCTCCAACTATCTAAATAGCTGCACATAATCTTGAACAACTAACCCTCCTGCCCCATCTCCCCAGACCAGGAGTCTGCTCCCACACCCATTTTATGATGTGAGATGCAGGGCTTCCTGAATGCTAGGCAAGTACTCTACCAACTGAACTGTATTTCTGGAGTCCCTAAATTATCTTCTTAATTTAAATTGCTTTTGGTTAAGTTTTCGAATGGAAGGTCAAGCTGTTGTTGGATTATTCATTGTTGTGGTTATCCCCAGCTTATGCTGGGGTAGAAATGTCAGATGTCATTCCTGGTCATTTCCTTTTTGCTTGCTCGTGTGCTGCTAATATATTTTCAGCTCCTGGGTTCCAAATAGGAATCCTTTTAAGTCAGTTGACTTTATTTATTTATTGTATGGCTCATGTGCCACAGTGCAAATGAAGGTCAGAGGAGAACTTCTGGTATTTGGTTCTCTCTTGCTACATGAGTTTTGAAGGTTGGATTCAGATTGTAAGGATTGTTAGTAAGCACCATTACCTTCTAAGATATCTTACCAGCCTTCAGCTGTGTTTTAGGAAAGTTGTGCTAGAATTAAAATGAATCCCCAATCTTAATATTATTTTTTTCTTTTAAATGACAAGTTCTTAACTATGTAGCCCATGCTGATTTCAAATGTTTGATTCTCCTGTCTCAGACTCTGCAGTACTGAAGTGCTGGGATTATAGATGCATGTCACTGCCTTGGCTCCAAATCTTATTTTGAAATGCAAAGTAATCTAGGGAATGCTATGTAGTTTCTTAAAGCACAGTTAATTTTTGTTCATTTTAAAGGAAATATTTAAAAATATTGTTTGAATGTTTTTGTTTTAAAATGAGTTTTAAGAAATGACTCTCCCCCACTGCCATCTCCCCCAACCCCCCGGAATTGAATGTTAAGAAAACAACTCAGCAAAGTTTTTTGTGGGGGGGGGGTGCTTTTAAAGTATAGGATGCGATTGGCATTCAGATGTATTTCTTATTCATTTTCAGGCAGCAAGAATTATTGCTAAGTTAGCAGCTTGGGGGAAAGAATTGATGGAAGGCAGTGACTTAAATTACTATTTCAATTGGATAAAAACTCAGCTGAGTTCACAGGTAACAAATTTCTTTTAATATCCAAAAGAAATGTAGTATTAGTATCCATGTTCTCATATGTTATTTATGGTAAATATGTTAAATTACAAAAAGTGTTTTATTAAAGTAACTCTGCTTTGTACTTGCTAAGTAAGCCTAGTGACTGCTGATGTGATGGTGTGCTTCACTGTTTGTTCTTTAACTGGCTATAACTCAAACCTCTGTCTTCTCTGCCACTTGTGGTTTCTGCTTTTGATTTTTGAGCAGTCAGGGACTTACCTTCTTTCTAGGCAGCTACCAGGATTACACAGCTTGGAGAACTGAAAAGACCTGTAGGAAGCAGCTCGATGANTGTTCTCAGAAAGTTTCCACATAGGAAAACAAATGGTACACTAGTAGACAGCATGTGAACAGGCTCTGGGGTCAGGGACTTCCAGGTGTAGCTTCTGTCTTGGCCTGTGTATTTGAACCATTAACATTTATATGAGAAATACTGGTTTTGGGGAGAGATCTCTGGAGATTTTGTAGTGAGGTCTCTAATGCCCTTTTGATTACCTAAGTAGGCTAGCTTGTTTAACGGGTTATACAATAAACAAACTGGTCTTGGGTGCTGCCTGTGAGGTTTCAAACTGCAAGCAATGCATTATAGACCATTAGTCAATCTACTTGTCCTTATCTTGGCCAAGAGTATGTACCAGGTTTCCAGTTCTCCTTGGGCAAGTCTGGGACTTCCCAATTCAGCTGTCATACAGTCCTGTCTTACAAAGTGTCTCATTCCCACTCACTCGTAATCATACGAAACCGTGGGATTAAGCATTTGGGCACAAATTGAGACATCCTGATTACTGGTCATCTGGGTTGCTTTCAGGTTTCTCGAGCTCTGTGTCTCTATGGAGAAAAGAGCTTGCTGATGTAGTATCTGGGAAAATGACAGTTATCTTTGTGCATCTTTAGAAGGGGGCAAAAATAGGACATTAAGGATGGCTCTTCAAAACATTTCTTTTCCTCAAAACGTTTCTTTCAGGCTTTCAGTGATTGTTAGATGGTCAGTTGGGAGTTTGGTAGGACTGATGCTCATAAAAGGAAGGAAATAGAGGTTGGCTCGGGAAGAGTATTCTGAAGAAAAGTCAGAACTTGGTGTAAACGTGGGTGACATGGAGGAGCTAAGCCAGGCAAAATAATATTGACAGTTACTGTATTGTCCACTTTAGGTTACAAATAATTGTTAATTTAATAGATTTTAACTTAAGGTGTGAGAGACACCTGAAATTTTGCTTAGATTTATTTTTTTGTCTTACTGCTTGCCTTTTGGGGTCTAATTGCCCTTTATAGTTCTATAGAGAATGTTTTGATTGAAATTATTCTTTATGTCAGCATCAGCTGTAGGTAGGTTTTACTGAGTTTGTAAGATACTTGAAAAGTATTTCAAACATGAAAATGGGTGTATGGAGGTGAAATTTTAGGTTTCTAAATGTAAATCATTTGGAATCAGAATACTTCATTTTGTAGATAGGAAACACTTCCTCTCCCATTTTTCTTTTTTGCATTTTAAAAGCAAGCATCCTTTTAAAATGAACCTATTCTGCTTTAATGCTAGCTTTTTTTTTCTTTTTCTATTTACTCTTCTCTCATATATTATTACATCCTGACTGCATTTTTCTTCTTCTGCCACTCCTTCCAGTCCCTACCCCCTACCTCTTCATCCCTCCCCGCTCTCACCCAGATCCGTTCCTCCTCTGTTTCCCTTCAGAAGAGAGCAGGCCTCTCAGGGATGTCAACCAAACATGGCATAACAAGTTACAGTAAGACTAGGCATATCCCATCATATCAAGTCTGGACAAGGCAACCTAGTAAGAAGAAAAGGGCTCCAAAAGCAGGCAAAAGAGTTAAGAGACAGCCCCTGCTCCCATGGTTAGGAGTCCCACAAGAATACCAAGCTACACAACCCATAATGTATATGTAGAGGACCTAGGTCAGACCCAGATAGGCTCCCTGATTGTCCATTCAGTCTCTGTGAGCCCCTGTGAGCCCTGGTTAGTTGATTCTGTGGGTCTGTGTTCTTGTAGTGTCCTTGACTCCTCTGGTTCCTACAGTCCTTTTTCTTCTCCTGCAAGATTCCCAAGCTCCATCTAATGTTTGGCTGTGGGTTTCTTTCTTGTAATGCTAGCTTTCTTATAAGGTCCAGTTGTAGCTGAATTCAAAACATGGAACCTGATGTGGAAGAACTGCATACTACTGCAGTTTCTTAACTCCTTGGGCAGTTTACTATTGACATTTGTTCACAGCAGTACCGTTTATAGTACACCTCAGAGGTGA
This sequence comes from Neotoma lepida, assembly GCA_001675575.1. Classification (NCBI taxonomy): domain Eukaryota; kingdom Metazoa; phylum Chordata; class Mammalia; order Rodentia; family Cricetidae; genus Neotoma; species Neotoma lepida. The sequence continues at coordinate 16,952 of LZPO01067824.1, forward strand.
ATTGCCACTCCTGAAATGATTAGCATCGATTTAATATTTGCACAGTTGTAACCATGTCCTGCAACTGGAGGAAGATAGTCTCTCATCACTAGTAGATGAAGTATTTCAGAGACTAGAACAGTTTTCATTGGAGTTGTACTTTTTAGTGTTGAGTGGATGTTCTTCAAGACCTTTCTGTATCTTTCCACTGTGCTGTCTCTGCCATCATCTTTGGCTTTCTGATGTGGCTTGATACCTATCCTCTGCTAGTCCTTCTACTATAGGGTACCTATTGAAGGTCCCAAGCACAGTCTGACTTTGCTTCTTGGAGTCTGGGCATTGTCTCTGCTTGTTTCTGATCACTCTTGGCTTTCTTGCTACAGGCAGGAAATTCTTCCATAGCCTTTTATCAGGATTAAATTGTAAATTTCTTGTTTAAAGAAAGGTAGGATTATTTGAAATTTTATTTGCTATCTTAGATAGCTCAAATGTCTTTAGTAGTACTGTATGTGAAAAGTCTTTTCCCCACTAAAAGTACTTTCTCCTTCACAAAAGGTTCATAATTTCATGCTTCTAGTGAAAATAAACTTTCAAATGCCCAAGTCAGTTGCTAGGTTGCATATTTGTTTTCTTTGTTTTTCGACTTTACAATGGCAATTTTTGCCTCATACTTAATAGCTATAGATAAAAAAACCCCAAATTTGTTACCAGTTTTCTCTTGATTTGTTAAATTTTGTTTGATAATTTCTATGTAATATTTGTGATGTTGAATATTGAGATCACTTCATTGAATTGCTATCTTCCTATTTATTAGATACTCATTTTAAAAAGCTGTGCTAAAAATATTGGGAGTGGGAGTGCAGCTTGTCATCTGATTGAAAACACCATTCTGTTAGTAAATCTGAAGCAGAAATTTTTACTAGCTTCATCTGTGAAACTTACCTTGTTCTTATAGGACTACTGTTCAGCTCTTAGTAGTCTGTCGATTATTTGGAGGAGAATAATAACTTCTACATCATCTTCATGTTCTTTATAAAGTAGCATTAGGGAAAATGATGATAAAATCATCTAATTCCTTTTGTAAGCTGATAAGTTAGGATAAAATAAAAAACAAAACTAAGTAATAAGTCATTTATTTTGTAATAGAAACTTCGTGGTAGCGGTGTTGCTGTTGAAACAGGAACAATCTCTTCAAGTGATGTAAGTATGTTCCTTCTTAACTGACTGGCTTCTTAACACTCTGAAAATAAATTGTTTTGACTCACAGGCATTTAGAAATGTGAAGGTGTTTGCTAGTTCCCCAAATGTAAATCCTTGGATCTGATGTGTCACCCACCAACAGTGAGGCTAATTCTATTGCCCTTTTTATGGAAGACACAAATCCTGCCCTTCTTTGTTGCTGTCTTGCAGGACATCCTACTTGAGATCTACAAATCAATGCAAGAGTTAGAATTGCAGTACCCAGCACAAGAGATGAATCATGTCCTTTGTGTCACAATTCAATAGTTTGTGAACTGTCTGGTGTTTGTCTAACCTAGGTGTAAAGAATGCATCAATTGACTGATGGCATAAAAACACTGTTGTGCTGTGTTGCTCAAGCCTCTGTGGACTGTGTAGTGGCCCACCATAGACCTCTTTACCCCTTCTTCAGCCAGTCTCTTCCCACTTTTAAGTGGTTAAAGGTCAATGTTAACTATGGGCCTTAGGTTCTTAGCTAATATCATCCTTCCCTTTTGGGAATGGTTTAACTTTGCTGTATTTGAGTAGCTCAGGGACTGGGCATACATTTGGACGAATAAGGATGGGTATGGTTGCAACCATGGGACAGAAACATCAAGACAAAGGAGAGAAGCGGGAGGTTTGTGCAGCTTCATGTGATGGAAATGCCTATGGGATACTAGAAGGCTGACAAAGGTAGATGTAAATGAAGCTTTGTCTAAACCATATAACAACTGTATTGATCATTGTAACTTCCATAACCTGAATGAATATACCTGTATGCTTGTCTAAGAGTGAAAATAGCCATTCAGGTGGTAGTGGCGCATGCCTTTAATCCTAGCACTTGGGAAGCAGAGGCAGGTGGATCTCTTGTGTTCAGCCCAGCTTGGTCTACAGATCGAGTTCCAAGTCAGCCAGGGCTACACAAAGAAACACTGTCTCAAAAAAGCAAAGCAAAGCAAAACAAAACAAAACAAAACCCAGGAAAATAGCCTCAGAGTCTACATGAAAGCTAGTAGGTAAGCTTCCCTTTGGGGCATGGGTTGAAAAATGTGATGGATATTGTGTGAAGCCAGAAAAGGGAGTCCAGAGTGTAATCAGAACAAGCTATAGAGTTAGATGAGCACTCTTGCCAGAAAAGGGAGTCCAGAGTGTAATCAGAACAAGCTATAGAGTTAGATGAGCACTCTTG